>JACGDI010004975.1:612397-686164 GCA_014898725.1 Jacaranda copaia | reverse complement strand
GTTTAACATTGGATCTCGCGAGTTGTGTGTTTTGTAAAAAGGGGCCTGTTGGGTCTATTGGGCTATCCCATATCAGGCCTAACTATTGGACATTTTTCAAATATTGGCATTAAGGAGCATGTTCATTTTAAATTGGCATGGTTGTCTAGGTATGTTTGTTGTTATTATTTCCTCACAAAAAACTAAATTTTTTCAAATCATTTTCATTTTTATCTATGGGCAAACTATAACCTCGGGCCCACCATTCAAGATTTTGTTTTGAAAGGTGTGGAAAACATAGTGAAAATGAGGGGTGCTTGCTAACATGGTGCCATTGATTGGTGCAATGTAGTTGTAGTCTTATTTTCCTTATTTATGTTTTTAATAAAGTTGTTCATTGAGAAGGGGGGTTGTTTTCTACTTGTGTTGTATGATAAATGCATAACAGGCATTTGCTTGCTTTCAGAAGAAAGCCTCCTTAATTTTAAGATTATGTAATGTAATATTATTTTTAGGGTGATGGCAATAACCAACAGCTATGGGCCATTTTCCTGGATGTAAGGGGTTTATTATACGAATTTCATTTTTGCCAATATGGTCAAAATAAAGCTATCTCCTATCATCCTCACTTCTATTGCAATTCAATTTATTTTAGTATTCCATACTTTTGTTGTTATCTTAGTTTATTTTGGTGCCAGAATCAAGATGTACAAAGTGCAATAAAACTATTGCCAATTAATTGAAAATTTGTTAACTGAATTTTGAAGTATTTTGTGTGTATGTACAAGCATTATATTGTACTAGCACTATAAATACTGACTCCTTTACTTGATGGTCTATTTAATATGAGTAAGTCATTCTTGTCTCATACATCTTTCACAATTTGCATGGATCCCTTCCTCGATCATTCTTACAAACTCAGATTGGCTATGGAATTCGAGAGGTCGTAGTAGCTAGCTCTTTACTTCAATATATGGACTTTGTCTCTTTTAGTTGGGCCATGGGCTCATGAGTTGTTGAGGTACTTTGCTTCAATGGTTTCTACGAGATATGGTTCTTTATTTACTAGACATATATTTCTTTATTTTCAGGTACCAATTGATTTTGCTAGGCTTGACTTTTATTTGTTCAGTTTATATATATGTATATATATTTGGGTACAAACAATAATGAATGTGTTCTTTATTTAAGATTTGTATATTATCAATCACCCACGTTACTTATTGGAAAATATAATTCATTTACTTTTACAATATATTGTTTCCATGTAGTTGTTCCATTGCATATATATGAAATTGATTACTAAAATCTATTGGTTTAATATTATCTTTTATTATATAATATAATGAATTGTCATGATTTTCATGATGCGAGAAGGTGTTTCCTAATAAGGTCGATAAATATTCAATCATTCCACGCGAGTTATTTATTTGAAAGTATAATGCCCTTGATTTACAATATTGTATTGTCATACAGTTGATATTTTTCATATTTGTATAGTTAATTATGAAAATCAACTATGTGACTATGTTTTTTTATTATACAAGTTTGAAGTGATTTTAGTGATCCCGAAGGTATATTGCTTTAAGATTGATGGGTAAAATGTAATTGCTACTTGATTTACTTAATGAATAATATAATTTACTTGATTTTATGGTATTATGTTATCATGTAATTATTATATTACTACATGTATATTTAATAATAAAAAATGTAATGCATGGACATTTTTTATTATATAGTTCGTACCAATTTTAATAATAATGAGAGCACTTTCTGTTTAAAATTCATAATTATTTAACTACTTTACTTGATTTACTAATTGGAAAATATAATTTCCTTCATTCCACAATATTATATAGTCTAGTGGTTGATATATTGCATACCTCTATAGATATTATGATAAGAAATTGTAGTAATTTTAATTATGACGATGGTGCTTCTCATTTAATAATATTAATAATTTTATTTGATTTATTTGTTGGCAAAATAGTGTACTTGATTTTATTTATTGTTATATTATAGTACTTATGTAGTTCATTATGAAAATAGACCATATAGATTCCTTTTTACTATATAAATTTGTGTTGATTACGATTATGACAAGGATATTATTTATTTAATATTAGTAAGTATTCAAGTCTGCATGTTTGTTGCTTGCTCAAGTCCTAAGCTGGATCCTAAATCTAGAACATTATATTTGCTAGTATCCTCGAAATCACTATTTCCTATCTCTGACTTTGATTGTTCTTTTGTGTTGGGGATTTTTTTTTGGAGTTGTGAGGAAATCATTGCTCACAGGTCTTTGTGGCTCCTAGTGCCCTAGGGAGCTCTAGTGCGTCGCTTGTTATCAGGTGTTTATTTTCGAAGGCACCTAATGTAGGGTCAATGACATTGGCTTATGTGCTTGCTAACTCTTGCACCATTATTTGGTTAATGTTGGTATTGGCTATCTTGGTGGTCCTCCTAAGAGCATTGAGGCACCCTCGTAATAGGGAAGTTGCTCCCTTATATGCATACTACTGATTCATAGGCTTTGGATGCTTATTAAGACATAGACAATAAGTTCTACTCTTACCGGCTATTGAAGTGTCTTAGAATTACTTGGTTTCTGCAATCATACTGCCTAAGGTATCTTAATTGGATTAGCCTCTCATTCTCATCTTTCTGGTGCTAGCACCACTAAGTAATGTGTAGTGCTGGTGGATGTCAACTTTAGCTTTTTTGCATCCTCTAACATCTATTGAGAAGGGTGTAGGGCGAGGCCATATAATAGGGCTTCACACGTAATCTCTTCTCATGGAATGGCGAGTGGGGTATAGGTGGTGGATGCCCGAGTCTGGTTATGCTTGTGTGCTTTAGGCATCTTCTCATAGTTATCTTTATCTTTATTCCTTTTGCACTTTCCAAACTTTAGGATTGCTGCAGGTAGGAGCAAGCTCTTGTCCTCATTGAGGGTCATGGTGTTGGTGCATAAGTCCATAGTCCATTGGTAGTAGGTGTTGAGTAGAAAGGATCTCCTTGGGGGGAAGACTAAAAATTCACTCATAGAGATGGAGAAAAAGGACTAGTGATTCGCTTAGGATTGATTCTTTAAGTGGTTTGGCTTGGGGAGGGTGAAGCCCTCTGGTTCCAATGATAGAGCTATAGTATCTCCTCTACATGTTGAGCAATTGAATTGGCTAGGACTCGAGCAATGGCATTCTCTAGCGGTCATGGAAATAGAGTAGGGTCCTTTTTAGAAGATAATAGTGTATTGGTTTGTTTTCCTCTAGAATGCGCGCAGAGAGATCTTTTCTTCTTGAATTGTTTTTTGAGTTTGTGAATTTTTGTGAATAATTTTTTGTTTTAACGTTTTTTAAGGACTTGGTATTTGTAGTTTTTAGTCTTGATAGGGCCACGCCCATTAAGATTTTTCTGCCCCTCTTTATGTGCATAGCTTGCCCTTGGGACTCTCCAATCCTATTACTTAGTTAATTTATTTTATATTTGATTTCATTTTTAATTAATTTATCAAATTGTCCTTATGATAATTTTTCAGTAATATCAAGTTTCAATCATAACAAGGGTAGTCACCATGTGAGTTGGTAACTATTAATAGCTTGAATTGCTTTTCATTTTGAAAATGTTATCTATTTAATTATACAATATTATGTTGCATGTAGTTGATGTATTTTTATCGTTGATTGTGGAAGTATATTGCATTGGTATTGATCTACTTTATTGATATTTTTCTTTATTATACAAAGTTATAGTAAATTCAATCATGACAAGGGTATTCTCCACAAAGGTTGATTAAATATTCAATTGCTCTATTTGTTTTATTCATTGAGAAGTATAATTTATTTGATTTTATGATATTATGTTGTCCAATAATTGTTGTATCGTTATCCTTTTAGTTAACTATGAAAGATATATATGCCCATATTCTTTTATTGCATGCTTTTGCAGTGATTTTAGTAATATAGTACTGTACGAAAATAGGTGAATCATGACATAAATTTTGCAGCAGTTGAACAAAACCATTGCAAAATATAGAATCTAGAGGCAATTTTTTAGTCGCTACAAAATATAGAACATCTCATGGCGGTTTATTAGGTATCACCACGAGATAGATAACATTTAGCAGCAGTTTAACACAAATCACTGCTAGGTGTAGATCTTGCGGCGTTTATTTTCTAAACAGCCTCGAATTTTGTACCAGTTGACTGGAAACTGCTGCTAATATTTCCCTTTAACTTAGCTTGCTTACTCTAGTCATTGCCTATTTTAATGGGTTTTGGTCCACAATTTCATATCTATTTATTTGTGTATTCCCTATATAAATATATATAATATCAAATCGTAAGACCCTAAAATAAAATGCTTTATATTATAAGCTCTTCTAAAAAAATATAAAGAGGTGTTTTTAATTAATATTGTCCCACACTTTCTATTTATTTCTTTTAATTCACTGTTCAATGCTCTTATTTTATTTATTCTAATGTGAATTAATATGATTCTATTTTTAAAAATAGTAATATGATTTAAAAGATATTCTTATAAATTTATTATGTCATATCAATGATTTTTAAACTTTATTTTTATAAGTGTAAAAAAATTTAAATCTTTTACTATTCTGATTGATTTTTTTATAATTTTACTTTATTTATATTATATTATGAAGAACTAAAAGATCTTGTTATCACTCATGATTTATATTTAATACAAATTTTTTTTTACATATATATATATATATTATTTTTGAAATTATCTTATGTTCCTAATAAAAATCTAGAGTTTATTATTTTTCTTAAAATCATGCCTTAAAACCATGAAATTTTTTCCCTCATTGAACTTTTGTCTATTCTACATGCCTCTGCCTCTGATTTCTCTCTTCACGCCCTAAGATCTCACAAAATTTCTCTCATTTTCCCATGCCCTAAGATACTTTCCCTCGTCTAATTTCTCTGCTTTCCACCTCTCTTCTCCACGATCGCTAGTGTTGGTAGGGTTTTAGTCGAGTTTGTTTTCTTCTTTCATATATTATTTAGACTTTTTTTCTCAATTTTACCAATAATATTTCAATTGATCAACAAAAATCGAGCTTACTTGCTACCGTTTTGAAGTGAAAGAAATTTCTGAAGGACTTGGAGTCCAAGTAATGTTGTATCAGTTACTATTAGATTTAGGAGAAAGTGCTTCCTATTTTTGAAATTTCCATATATATCTTCCCATTCAAGCGCACAAATATTGAGAAGTTTCTTAATTTTGATTTATTTTTGACTATTTATGTATCATTTTCCTATTTTTTTTGAAAATTAAGAGTTACTCAAAAGCTAGGCTTCATTTGGAGGCTATAACTTTTTAGGTTTTAATTGAGGTGAATGATAGTTCTTAATGTGATGTACTCATATTTGATATAGTTATAAGTTTAGAATGTAGAAAAGAGCCTAAGAGGAAGGTGAAATTTCAAACATTGTTGAGCCTACTAGGTTGCTCCTCCTCAGTATCATTACTCGAAATTGGTAAGTTGCTTTACTTTCTCACAAAAGTACCTTTTATTTTCACATATACTATCTAATTCCTAATTATCTATAATTATGATGTTTCAAGTTTTTTGGTTTATTTTCTATTGTTCAATTGGGAACGTTGGAAGATAGATTATTTGTTCGATACATGTGAGAAATAAGTTGACTCTTGAGGAGAGATTGTGTTTGTGCATGGGTTGGGAAGGGAAAATGTTAAGGGTGTATTAGTCTTGATAGAGGGCAGTGGGTGTACTCAATCAAAGGTTTGTTTTTGGCATTGAAGAAGTAATGTGCAAATTCTTTGATGGGCATTTGTTAAGTGCACAACATGAAGCATGGAATTATTGTTTGAAGTTTTGTGTAGCAATACTATAGAAGTATAGTTCAATTTCTTCTATGTTTTGATGTTGTAGTTTTCCTGTGTTCCCCATGTTATATTAGAGAGCTAGGATTTGAAGCATCCACAGTTTTTCTGCCATATGTTGTACCTTGATAAGCAAATCTTCTATTTATATAGTTCTTTGCATTGTCTTATATAATAAGGATCATTTGAGTTTAGATAAGTTATTCTTTCAGAGGATAATTACCACAAAATAAGTAAAAAATGTGCAGGAAAAGCTTTATTATATGTGAACTTAGAATAAGATTACTATTAATCATGTTCTTTAAAAAATGTTTGAAACATGAAAGATGTTTCATTATCAATGTCATTTTTCTATTCAAAATAAACACCATTCCACAACAATTATTAGTTTTCTTTGCAAAGTACTAGTTCCTTATAGTATGAGGGCATGCTTTAATACTTAGATGATGCTGCAAGAGTTCTGATGATATTTGGATTTCTTTTAGGGCCAAGGCTAGAGCTTTGCTTAACTTTGTTCTTGTTGATTGTGGAGGTTTCTTGTTTTTCTCTTTGTTTCTTTGAAAAAATTAGGTTTTCTTTATGTTCTAATTTTTCATTTAGTTGATAAGCTTTATCCACTAATTTCCCCTTTTTATCATTTTAGTTGAGCTCTTAGTTTTGGCTTGAATTTGATACTTCACTCAGATTATCCTTATGTAACTTCAATTTACTAGAAATATCTTATAAGATGTTTTGTGATTGACATTAAGAGGGTGTTTGGGTGAGCTTATAAGCTCCTCAAAATATCTTATAAGATATCAAAAAGTGTTTGATAATTTTTTTTTAAGAAGAGCTTATAAGCTCCAAAAGTAAGATGTTAGGAGCTTATAAGGTTTTTTTTTTTTAAAAAACGTAAGGAGTTCCTACTTTGATTTTAAGATCTTAATAAGCTCCATTAATTTTAAATTATATCAATTATAAAATTTTCATTACTAATATCTTATTAGCTCCAATGTCTTGTTTTATCAAAACACTTTAAGAACTTATTTTTGTAAAAAAATATGTAACATCTTATAAGCTCCAAAAACATCTTATAAGATGTAAGAGCTTATAAGACCTTTTAAATAAACTTAGCCAAACACCCTCTAAATCTGTTAGGTATTATGCATGCCATTTTGAGTGGGAGTAGGGACATTCTCAATTTTGATGCTTTCAATTTCTCACAATGTAGGGAACTGGTTATATAGTGTTGCCTTAACATAAAGGCTTAGCCATAAGCCTTGATGTTTTAATGAAAAACTTTGAAACATTAAGATCAGGCCCAGAAAGCATCATGGCCACAACACGATTGACTGTTTAAGTTAGTCATTTTATTGCAGTCTAAAGTCATCATGCTTCCACTTGAGGTTGTGTACTTATTAAGTGATTCTGTGAACATTAAGATTTGTTCTTAATTGAAAGATGAAACTAGTGCTAGATTGTGACAAGGACATATTGCAATACCTAGTCATTCTTTTGAGTTTTCCTTTTGTATTTTTATAAATTTTTTCATTTGTAATTTTCTAAATGTTATGCTCTTAATGCGCTCATTCTATATAATTGAAAATGATAGAGTCTAAAGTCATTGATCATTAATCTCTACAAAGTCTAGCATCTTGATGTATATATGTGGATAATTCTTTAAATAGTCATAATATCTTAGCTTTCTTCTAGATATATATTTTGACATTTATTATATTTGAATTGAAGGCAAGTAAAACACTAGGATCCAATTATAAAACTTCAAAAGTTCAAATAAACTAGTGCTTACAAGCAAACAAAGATCTAATCCTGCCTAAAATTTAGACTTAGATAGAGTGTTATCTTAAATTGCTAATTTTCAAGGAAAAAATGGTGAACTCTTCACTGATCTAGAATCTACCAGAAATCGGCGTAGCACAAAGAGTGCAATTTTTGCCTTATCTAAAATTCTAAAAAAATCACCCTAAAATTATTGTAACCTCACAACACCTTGTATGAGACTTTGCCAAAAATTTAGATTGAAAATACTTTAGATATCCTAGAAATAATTTGCCAAATCAGTACTCTGCCTCAGTAGATCTCCAAAACTAGCAAACCAAGTGATTTATCTCTATTGTGATGATTCACACACCAATTGAACTTCCAATTTTTCCTCATTGTAAGCTCAAATAAGAGAGGAGAAATGCAATGGTAGAGGTGATGCAATGCTTGGAATGAGTTTTGGAGGGAATAGTGAAAGAATCTAATTTTTCCTACCAATTTGCATTTACTAATCTACATAACCTTTATATCTATATATAGAGGGAGGATGATATGATGCAAAGTTGGCATCACACCTTTCTCAAGGTGGGGATGGGGTGGCCACTTGTGTTGCCAAGTTGGCAAATTCAAATTCAAATCCAATTTGAATTTTATATGCATTTCAATTATATTTGAAATCTAATTTTAAATTAATTAAGATGCTAATTCAAATGAGTTTTTTATTTGAATTTTTCCTCCAAAATAAATTATTTCCTTTAATTAAATTGAACACTTTAATTAATTAATTAACATGTGACTTAACTTTTAAGTTAGACAAGTTTTACTCTTAAGCTCAATTCTGTTAACTTAATTCTTTTAGTTAACTTGACCAATCGATGATCATTTGATACCAAATAATTAACTCCTTAATTTTTGATCTTATTTAACTCCTTAAATTAATTAATTAATTTAACATTTAAATTAATCAAGCTAAATTGATCTTCAAATTGATCATCTCAAAATCGGTCCACTGAGAGAGAATATTCTAACATTTAAAAATAATTACTCCATCAATTAGGAAGCTAATTGCATGTTGTGTGTGACCTAATAGGCTCTACCATTTGTTAGACATGAGCTCATAACTCATAATAACTTTTGAATATCTTATATTCATTTTAGTTTAAAACACTTTTAAACTAATCGATTCAATTTAATTACTCTCATTAATTGAAGAGTACCCAATCTCCATGGTCGATATCCAACCTCAAGCCCATGGAGCCCAACTAATTGGCCAAAATGAATATTTTGGAGAACAATTATAGTTTTGCACTTACCATACAAATACGGTTCTTTCATCTCTTATCTCTCGAAAGAAGCCTAAGGCAAGATATTTGTCAGTTCCCTAATAGTCTCAATACTATGTCTCTATTCTCAATGTTCTAATTCTATTGTGTGACCTTATCTTTGAAAAACTTCTTTCCCAAATTGTCACACCATTTTGCATAAGGATTTCTTGGAATCGAGCATTATAGAATACATAGGAGATGTACTCATCCTTCACAAAGATGAGGAGTTAGATTCCATTTTGGATCTCACAAACTTTCATGCCAAATAACTCACACCCAACCTCAACCTGAACGGCCAACAAAGTGACCATGGAAGAATCAAAGCATGAGGATCGAACATAAGATTGCCATAGATCCTCAAGTTAGAAGACTAATAATATGCATTAGCGTAAGTGGGAGAATTAACCACCGTTGATATGCCACTTTGGCTATCTAGTGAATTCTCTTAGTAGGTATTTAGTGCCTTATTCTCTAATAAGCACCTACCAATATACATTTGTATCTCATATAATTGCTCATGAAATGGAGTAATATCTAAATCTTGGATTTATGTATTGTCAGTGCAAGTTTATTTGGATTTTAGATGCCCTGTCTCATAAGATCTTATGACTTAGAAGATTTAAGATCATGACCAAGTAAGACTTATTCCATGGTCATTATGAAAGCAAGATATGCATTAGGATTTAAAATTAGAACTTCAAAACATAAAGTAACTAGTGCCTACAAGAAAAATAGGGATCTAATCATACTTTGGATTCAGATTTAGATAGAGGATTACCTTTATAAACAAATTTGAGAAGAAATATATGAACACTTCACCGACTCTAGAATCTGCCTGCTCGTGGCACAACGAAATGATTGCAATGATCTCCCTACCAAATTGCCTCAAAATATTCTGTAGATAGCCAACACATTGGATAATCTCTAGTAAAAAATTTAGATTGATTGACAATTTGGATCGTCTTGTTGATAATCGCAAAGTTGGACCTTGCGCAGGAAGCTCTCTAGAAACAGAGCAAGGCACACATCTTACCTCTATTGAAATAGTCCACACACTAATAAGATTTCCTAATTCTCTAGTTCATGAGCTAGAATAGAACCAAAGAATTGATGGTAAAGGCTGAATTTGGGGTAGGAAGATGAAGAAAGAAGCTTAGCCTTCAAAACATGAAATGCTAGCTTGCAAATGTTTTGGAGGGAAATGAAGAATCTAATTCTTCACACCATTTGTCATGAGCACGACCTCCTCTCTCTACATTTATATATAGAGGCTGAAAATGTGTGATGCCAAGTTGGCATTACACAATCATGAGGAGGGGTGGCCAAGCGGGGTTGCTTAAGTGGCAAAATTTGAATCCAAATCTTATTTGAATTTCATTTGCATCTTAATTATTTTGGAATCTCATTTCAAATTAATTAAGATGCCATCTCAAATCTCATTTGAGCCTTCTTTCCAAAATTTATTTTTCCTTAATTAATCAAATTGAACTCTTTAATTTAATTAATTATCCTTTGACTTAACTCTTTAAATCAAACTAGCTTAACTCCTTAAGCTAAATTCGTTAACTTAACTCTTTAAGTTAAATTGACCAATTGATGGTCATGTTGACACCAAATAATTAACTCTTTAATTATTGGTCTAATTTAACTTTTAAATTAGTTGATTAATTTAACACTTAAATTAATCAAGGCAAAATTGACCTTCAAAGTTGGCCCCAGAAATCGGTCTACTAGGAGACACCATTTTCTAACACCTTACAAAATTCTCTTCATTAATTAGGAAGCCAATTGGATTTTGTGTGTGACCTAATAGGTTCTAACATTCATTGTACATGGGCTCACAACTCCTTATGACTTTTGAATGTTTTATATTCATTCTAGTTTAAAACTCCTTTTAAACTCGTTGATTCAATTCAATTAATCCCATTAATTGAAGAGTATCCAATCTCCATGGTCGATGTCCAACCTTAAACCTATGTAGCCCAACTAATTAGCTGAAATGAATATTCTAGAGAACTATCATCACTTTATGTGTGCCATGCAAATACGCTTCTTTCGTCTCCTATCTCTCGAAAGAGGCCTAGGGCAAGATATTTGTCGGCTCCTTAATAGCTTTGATACTATATCTCTATTCTTAATGTTCGATCCTTGTTATGTGACCTTATTTTTGGAAAACTCCTTTTTCAAATTGTCACACCACCTTGTGTAAAGATTTCTTAGAATCGATCATTATAGAACACATAGGAGATGTACTCGCCCTCCACAACAGTGAGGAATCGAATTTCATCTTGAATCTCACAAAGCTCCATGTCAAGTAACTTATACCTAATCTCAATCCAAAAGACCTGTTAGGTGGTTAAGGATAAGTCAAAGCATGAGGACTAGACACAAGGTTATCATGGATTCTCAGGTCAAAGGACTAATAATATGCACTAGCATAAGCAGGAGAACTAATCACTACCGACTTACCACTTAGGCTATCTAGTGGATTCTTCAGTAGGTCTTTAGTGTCTTGTTCTCTAATAAGCACCCACTAACATGCACTCATATCTCATATAGTTGCTCATGGAATGGAGCAATCTCTAACCTTTGGATTTATACATCATTAGTACAAGTCTATTCGGATCTTTGATGCCCCACCTCATAAGATCCTATGACTTGAAAGATTTAAGATCACGACTATGTAAGCTTATTCCATGGTCACTAAACCAAGTCCTGCAGTCATAGGTGATCTAAGGGCTTTATCCAAATGCTAGTGAAGTGAAACAAAATATAAGATGGATATGGTTACATAAAGAATATCATTCAATCAAGATTGTACCACAAGTGAAATAGTTTACAAGGCTAATCTCATTGGCTTGCAGGGTACTATTCCAACACATTGAACTAAGTTCCATGGTCATTGTATCAAGTCCCATAGTCATGAGTGATTTAAAATCTTTATCCAAATGTGAGTGATGTAGTAGAGAGCATAAGATGAAGATGGCCATATAGAAAATATCATTCAATCAAGATTATTTTACAAGAAAATAGCTTTACAAGGCTAATCCTATTGGCTTGTTGGGCACTATTCCAACATGATCATATGACTATTTTTAGTTGTGCTTAGCCATCATCTCATGTGCTCAATTACCTTTGCTTGTCGTTTGCTTATGCATGGCTAAGGGCCTTTTTTGTCATTTCTATGATGAGTTCATTTGTTGCCATTTTTAATTAGAACTAATGAGGTAATAAAAAGCTAATACATATAGGAGTTTATAAAAGGCTTAAGGAATAAATATATCCTTAAGTCTATTTCTTGTCCTCTTTTTTCTTATAATTTCCTATCATTATCATCATAATGCTCAGGTAAAGGTAGCTAAATTAATGATGAATTAGCTATCTAATCCTATATGATCCTCCAACACCTCTTCTAGAATCAATGTACTAGTATATTTATGAATTAGATTTTAACAACAATCCACGTGGCCTAGTTGAAATTGTTTGAATCCCATGACACTGGGCAAATTGATAAACTAGTACTAAATTTCCAAACCTCTTCAAAGTCGCTAAATTGTCACAAGCTTGCGCTAATGGCATCCTCATCTTTGCTGTTGCATCTCACCACATTCTCATTTTCTTCTCCACCATAGCCAATTTTCTTTAGAATCTATAATGGTTGCAAATGTTTATGCAAATAGCCATCAAATATTGTTTCTAATCTATCTAACTGGATTTTTCATAGGACCAGAACTTTTGACAATTTTTTAATTACCAATTCTCATTTAAATAAAACACCATTAGTTTCTCCTGATGATCATTGGGGGATGTGGGTTGCACTTTTGGATACTAGCACTTCTCCAAAATACATATATCAACCTCCAAAACACTTCAAAGTAAAACTAAATATAATAGAATCAACCCAAAAACTCTTCAAAATAAAATCAAACATAATAAAATTTTTGAAAAAAGTTGAGTAAATAAATCACAACAAATACAAAAATGTATACCTGAATAATCTTGTCTAATTGCTTTTGCTTATTAGTGTATGTAACGAGTTTATAAGTTTACTAATGTTTTCCATTATTTAAATTTAGCAAGAAAAATTCTATAGTAATGGATAAGTTATGTATTACAAAATCACAAAACTCAGTCGAGTATAACCAAGGGGTAAAGAGATTCATTGATTTTGCTTTTCAATACTATTTTACTAATGGGAAAATAGTTACCCCATGTCCATACAATGTAGTTTTAGAAATGGCAAACTCGTGATGTGGTGTATAACCATGTAATTTGTAAATAGTTTTCTTATAGATACACTTTTTGGTTCTATCATGGGGAGTCCAAAGGGAAAAGTAGTAATGTTTCAAATATAGTACTAGACAATATGCTTGATGAAGATCCTATCCAGAACACGATTAATGATGTTTTTGGAGTTGATAGTGTAACACCCCAAAGTTTTGAGTTTGATAATGAAAGTACAAATTCATTGAGCATATATGCCGAATGTCATAATCAATTAACTGAATTAGAAATAGAGTTGAACTCTCTTAAGGATCAGCTACAGAAGGCTATTAATGAAAAATCAGAAATAGTCCATGTCCATAACAATATTACAAGAAAAGGGTCAGAAGAAAGAAATAAAATAATTCAAAAGAATAAAGAATTAGAAAAAGTAAGTAGAAATTCCTTTGGAAGAGAATTATTCACTAAAAAGAAAACTAAAAGGAAAAATGCCTCTCATAAATATAATTCCTAAAAATTCCACAATTTTCCACACTTGTAATCATGTTGGTCACTTATCCTATAAATGTTCAATAAAAAGACACATTGGAACTAAATATGTGTGGGTTCAAAAGTCTAACAAACCAGGACCTATTGGTAAGTAGGTGTCTAAGAATTTCAACATCTATGATGTAGGAGTAGACGAAGAAAACAATTGAAAAATGGTATCTGGATAGTGACTATTCTAGACACATGATAGGAGATAAGTCAATTTATTTTTTTCTAGATCTATAGGAATTTGATAAAAGGTTATGTTTTTATCTGCAAACAACACTAAAGGCAAGATCATCAGAAAATGAATAGTTGGAAGAAACACTGAAACTTTCATAGAAAATATCTAGCTAGTAGAAGGACTAAAACAAATCTACTAAGTACCGGCAAATTATGTGACAATGGCTATCAAGTACATTTTCAGCCCTTACTTCACATTATCCCAAAAAATGATGAAACTATCTTTGCTACCACTAGAGATAGAAACATCCATTGTATTAATATAAATGATCTCATAAAACAAAATGTAGAATGTCTTATAGCATCTAAAGATTATGGTTGGACATGGCATAGACAACTAGGTCATGCAAACATGAATTTGTTGAATTGCATTGTTAAAAAGAATCTTGTAAGAGGTATTCCCAATCTAAACTTTAGTAAAAACAAAGTTTGCAATGCTTGTGTTAAAGGAAAACAAATAAGAACCTCTTTTAAACCTATAAATGATGTGTCATCCTCAAAATCATTTGATCTTCTTCACTTAGATCTTTTTGGACCAATGTAAACTCAAACACTAGGTGGTAGTAAATATGTACTTGTAATTATGGATGATTTTTCTCGATGAATTAAAGTCTTTTATTCCACTCACAGAGAAAATATAGAATGAAAAATGTCATACCATTAAATCTATAGAAGTGATCATAGATTGGAATTTGACAATATGGATTTCAATAATTTTTGTGATGAATTTGGTTATGCTCATAAATATTTTGCTCCTAGAACACCCCAACAAAATGGGGTAGTTGAACAAAAAAATAAGGTACTCCAGGAAATGGCACGATCAATGCTAAATGAATATAGTCTTCCAAATACCTTATAAGGAAAGGCAATTAACACAGCATGTAGAGTTTTTCTTAGATCCTTCATCATGATAATGCCATATGAATTGTGGAATGAAAAAATTCCAAACATTTCCTACTTTTAAGTCTTTGGATGCAAGTATCACATTCTCAACAATAGAGAGCCTTAAGGTAAATTTGATTCAAAATCTAACAATGATATTTTTGTTGGATATTCAATTCATAGTAAAGCGTATAGAGTTTTCATCAAACGAAAAAGGGTAATTCATGAAACCATTCATGTTGTATTTGATGAAACCAACCCTTTAGCTGCCAAGGAAACCTTAAGCATTGAACTTCTAGAAGCTGAACAAGTTATTGAAATTATTCAACAAGATAAAGACATTAATATATTTGTAAGGGATGATCTTTCAAATGACACGATTGGAAGTTCCAATCTCGATGGTGATGAAAAACTAAGAAAATTCAAACATTTCTCCAGTCATCCAACTAATAAAATAATAAGGGACCCTCAAGTAGGAATTACCACAAGATCTCGTGGAAAAGAAGAACTTTCAAATGTTACTAATGTTGTGCTTATCTATCTTATAGAACCTAAAAGCATTAAAAAAGCTTTAAATGATAAATCCTATTTTGAAGCTATGAAGGACGAACTATCACAGTTTGATAAAAATGAAGTGTGGAACTTGGTTGAGAGACCCCCAAAACATCCCCAAGTTGGAACTAAATGGGTGTTTTATAACAAACTGGGTGATAAAGGTAATGCTATAAAAAAGAAGGCAAGATTAGTTGCCAAAGGATGCTCTCAACAAGAAGGTATTGATTATGATGAAATATATGCACCTGTTGCATGGCTAGAGTCCATTCGCATGCTTTTAACTTATGCATCTCAAAATTTTTTTACTCTATTTCAAATGGAAGTGAAAAGTGCTTTCTTAAATAGATTTATGAAGTTTTGGTTGAACAACCACCTGGATTCAAAAACCTTTCTATCCCAAATCATGTTTTAAACTTCAAAACAGCCTAAAACAAGCCCCTAGAGGTTGGTATGAACGTTTAAGCAACTTTATTTTATCAAAAAGATTTTGTATGGATGTAGTTCACACCACTTTATTAACAAAAAATTCTCAAAATGATATTTACTCGTACAAATTTACGTAGATGACATCATTTTTAGAGGAGCAAAAATTGAATTATGTGAAGATTTTGTTACATGCATGCAAATAGAATTTGAAATGAGTCTTATGGAGCATCTCAATTTCTTTCTTGGTCCCCAAGTTAAACAAACTCCTCAAGGGATTTTTTTTTGTCAAGAAAAATATACTAGAGAACTACTACAAAAGTTTCAAATGGAAGATTATAAGGAAACATCTGTTCCAATGGCACCTAACACCAAACTGGAAATTGACCCATCCGAGAATAGCATTGATGAAACTTTGTACCAAAGAATGATTGGAAGTTTGTTATACTTAACTGCAAGTCAACCTATATACTATTCTCTACCATCCTTTGTGCATGGTTTCAAGGAGATCCAAAGGAATCAATCTCAAAACTGTCCAAAGAATCCTTCGATATCTAAAAAGATCACCTCAACTAGGTCTCTGGTATCCTTGATCAAACTCCTTTATTCTTATTGGATTTTTTGATGCTAATTATGCAAGATGTAAAATGATAAAAAAAGTACCACTAGAACTTGCCAACTCCTTGGTTAATGTCTGGTAAGTTGGTGTAGCAAAAAACAAAATGTTGTCGCTTTATCCACCATAGAAGTAGAACACATGGCATTAGGAAATTGCTACACCCAGGTAATAAGGATGAAACAAACACTCTATGATTTTGGGTTAAATTTTCCATGTGTTCCAACCAATTCTGATAACACTAGTACAATTAGCATTACAAAAAATCTTGTTCATCATTCACATACAAAGCCCATAGCAATTAGGCGTCATTTTATTAAAGACCATGTTGCTAATGGACATATTCGCATCAATTATGTCGATACCACAAATCAACTTGCTAACATATTTACAAAACCAATAGTTGAGGAAAGATTTTGATTTATTAAAGAAAAATTAGGAATTAAAAATTTTCCCACGTAATTTGCATATAAAAAAGAATGTTCTAATTTCTTTCCTAAAACTAAAACTTCCTCACTTTATCCTCTCTTCATTAATAATCTTCCATTTTCCAAAAAACTCTTTTAATTATATTTTCAATTGCATAATTTGAATTAAAATATCTCAAATTAAATTCAAATCCTGCAAAATTCTGGAACAACCCTTTTTATACCCAAAAATTTCTTCCTTCCCCAAAACTCCATTCTCTTTACATCTCTCTCTCTCTCTCTCTCTCTCTCTCTCTCTCTCTCTCTCTCTCCATTCAAATCCTTCATATACATAGAAATTTCTCTCCCACTCTCTCCATATTGTGAAATGTCGAGCGACATCATATCTCTACTATACTTTCATCATCGTCTCTGAAAAGTAGCCCTTTTTCCAATTCCTCCACATGAAACAAAAACCTCCCATTGTTGTTGTCTTATCCTCTTTGACACCGAATTTGAACACTCACCACCACAGTCCCTACATACGCCATCATATAGTCATACATATTCCTCCATTGGTGATATCCCTTTTCACTCTCCCATCATTGAAACTCTTTTCTCTATTCACCCAATCATGTGCCATTGGCAAACCTTTTCTCTTCAGCAAACTTTAATGACTCACTCTTCCACAATTGGGATTTTAACTCCATTCCCGCCATCCTCAAATTCCTTATTCCTCATTCTTACAAGGCCTTTACCTCTCACATCATAACAAGAATGTCAATAGGGGACCTGCAATTGACTTCTTTGCATTTCCACTATCATTTGTGTTTGACTGGGTTGACTACTTAGGCTGGAAAGATGTGATGAGTATTGATGACCTAGCTACCCATTTCTAGCTAGGTTATTCTATGCCAATCTCACTTTTGAAGAAGACCCAGTAACTCATTCTCTCATTCTTCATTTAAATGTTTTGGGGGTTCTTGTTACTTTTACTATAAAAAAAAATTAATCAGTATCTTAGTTTAAATAATTTTGACATAAAATTCTTTACTTTTGGGGAATGGTGCTTTAATTCTTATTTTAATTTATCCCATGCTAAGTCTTTACTATGGAATGGTTAATCTCTTAAGTTAGTTGGAGAGAAAGCTCTTCATGAACTTCAAATTGATAATTTCTTTATACATATGTTGATTACCATAAACTTGCTTTCTAGTACCTCCACGAGTGATAGACATTGAACTGACATAAACAAACTATTAGTTTTTCTTCTTTACATGGCCTTAACTGGACAATATGTGAATGTTGGTTATATCGTACTTAACTACATGTATTATGCACTCCATCACCGTTCAAAAAATCTTTGCTATAGCATGTTGCTTATTCACATTCTTTAGCAAGAAAAACTCCTCTTCTCTTCCTCCTAGATTGAAGAACCACATGAACAAAAAATTGTTACCTTGAATAGTTTGAAAAAAAATGCAAATTCAGTATGAGGATGGTATGTGGATCAAAGAAACTTTTGACACTCCTACCCTTGCTCCCATGTGCCAATCTCATTGCAACACTAGAAAAAGGCCTCTTTACACTATTCCAGACTCTGTCCATGACACACATTCTGCTATATCCAGTGCAATCACTTCTAAAAAGGACCTACTTCTCCTAAAATTCTTATCAACCAGTTTATCGCTTTTGTTGAAACTCTTTCCACAAAATTTGACTCTTTACAAGCACAACTAATTGAACTTGCCAAAACTGTTGCAACTCTCAGCACTCAATTCACTTCCCTTCTGACCAATTTTGAGGATAACTTCCATAGGTCATGCCACTGCATTTCAAACCTACGTCATGAGCTCAAGGAACTTCACTACTATCTTTGGAAATGCTCTTGTGACCACTAGTTTTTTTTATGATGAAGAGGGAGATTAAGTCTCTTTTGATTACTTTTGGATATTTGAACCTTGACTATCAGCTTGATGTTTTGCTACTTAAGCACTCTTAGGGGTGGTAATCATGTCGTGTTGGGTTGTTTCATGTCGGGTTGAGGTGAGGATATTACAAAATTTTGCTCAATTCGAATCCAACCTAAAATTTTTTGTGCCAACCTGAATCCAATCCGTTTCAACATATGATTATTTTTCATTAATAATTCATCTAAAAAACCTACATACTTTATGTTCAATTAGAATTTTAATAAAATAATCAATTTATACCAAAATTTTGAGAAAAGTCAACTTATGCCAAAAAGTTAGAAAAAGTTAACATTACATTCTAGCAGCCCAACTTTTGTATCATAGAACAATTTGATAAGTGGACTTCATTTAATTTCCTCCACAATATCAATAATAATTTTCATATTAAATCAAAAGTTTTACACAACTTAACTTTAACAACAATGAAGTCGAATTCAAACAAAAAAGTATAATTCCCCCCCATTCAATGATTAATAATCACCACAATATTACCAAGTAATCAAGATTTGCATAGTAAATAATAATCATTAATTCTTATAAATCAATTTAGAGCTAAATTGTTTAAAAAAAACAACTCATTATTTAAAAATACAAAAAATATAGGGTTGTTATCGTGTAACCCAACCCGAACCAACCCATCTCGAACCAACCTATACTTTTTGTGTTGTTTATCGAGTCGACCTAATATCGACCCAACCCAATAACCCCCAATCCAAACCCAATAATATCTTGTTATGTCAAAAATTGCCATCGCTAAGCACTCTGTGTGACTGAATATTTTGCTTACTTTTGCTACTTTAAATGTGATGTTAAGATGTTGATTATGTTTACCTCTTAACACTTTAAATCTATGACTTGGATATAGACTTGTACAAATGACATGCTATGATTACATTTGACAAGGGAGGCAGCATTGGCCATCATAAAAAAGGGGGTGTTTGTTATGATTCCCTCCAAGAATTTTTTTATTATAACCAATCTTTCATATGTTATCTTTTCCATATTGGCTTGTCAATGGGTTTGGAAAGATTCAAACAAACTAACCGTTGCATCAATCAAGGAGAGTTTTCCTCTATTCTATGGAAAGATGCAACTGTCTCTTTAAAGGACGAAACATGCAAAATATGTGGCCACGATTTGTAAATGTATACATGGTACTATATTGAACTAGCAAAGGTTATTTATCTAGTAGCAAACCAACAAAAGAGAGTGTGAGCTCACAATATACTTGAATAAGCAATATTGCTAGCAAGAGGTTGAGTGGGTATTTCGGAATACTTGATATGATTTAGACAGAGTGTTTGCTTACTTTGATCAGCCTCTGCGGTAGAATCTAGTGACTAAGTTCCAGTTGTTTGGTACTCTATACTTTGTGACTATTTATTACTAATATAAAGTGTAGGTTAAAATTCTAAGTCTTGTGGTTTAGATCGTGGATGTAAGCTTGCTAAACTACTGGAAATTTGCTTTGTCTTTTACTTTGTTGCTTATTTCCTTTTGCTATCTTTGTAACTTGGTTATATCTGAAGTTTCAGTTTACTATGTTTATTAATCATCATGTTATTTAGACTCTCTTGAATCAATTGTCCTTCTTTGGAACCTATTTTATTTCAGTTCACTACACAAATTAGTAATTATTGCAATTATGATGAAGATGTTCCCCATTTAGGATTCACAAATATTCAATTGCTCTATTTGTTTTACTTAATAGAATATATATTTGATTTGGTTTTACGAAATTATATTGTCGTGTAATTTTTTGTATTGCAGATATGATAGTTAATTATGAAATCTGCTATTTAAACGTACTCCATATTAAATGAATTTCTGGTGATTATAATCATAATGGGGGCGTTCTCAATAGTTTTTTAGCATTACTTTCCTGTTATAAAAAGATATAATCAATTGTTGACTCTGATAGTTAAAGTGATGCTAATAAAATATGGATATCCATGGAAGTCAACATTGTGCAATCCCCTCACGTGCTTCCTAAATTCTTTAGCCAAAATGCAAAAATACATGTAATTTCTTTAATAGAATTTTATTATTGATTGTATTTATACATAAAAAATTATTTATAAGTAAGTAGAAAGAATGTTATAATATGATACGACTTCAAGATCAAATTTATTGTCAAATAATACATATAAGATCACAAATTTATTCAAAATCTTTGATGCTACTGATATAATTAAAGATGTATTTAAAAATGTTACTGTAGAAGTATCTAGAATTAAGCTTTTTCTTGGTGAATTAAAAAAAAATATCAATGATTGTCATCAAAAAAGGTCTCGGCGAATCATTTAACAATACAATTAAGAAAATAAAAACAACGACATAAATAAAAGAACGTGGAACACTGTCATTGTTTTGCAATGCTATTACAATAAGGGTAGAGTTGACAAATAAAGATGAACCTTGTGTTGAATTCTAGATTTTTGTACAAAAATAAAATTACGAAATTTATTATGTCGATTTTTTTCGGTTATATAAATTTGTAGATCATGATGAGGTGTTCCCATTCAATTCATAAGTATTCGGCCGTGTCATTTGGAGAATGTTTGAGTGAGATTATAAGTTACTCAAAACATCTTATAAGATATTTAAGAGTTTATAAAATAATAAAAAATATTTGATAATTTTTTTAAAAGGAACTTATAAGTTTCTAAAATAAGATGTTAACATCTTATAAGCTCTTTTAAAAAAAGTAAAGAAACTCTAACTTATTTTTAAGATCTTACCAAACTTATTTATTTTTAATCATTTTAATTATAAAATTACCATTACTAACATCTTATAAGCTTCAAAATCTTATTTCATCCAAACACTTTAACAACTTATTTTAAAAATAAGATCTAATATTTTATAAGCTCCAAAAGCATCTTATAAGATGTAGGAGCTTATAAGATATTTTAAATAAGTTTAGCCAAACACCCTCTTAATTTAATTACTGAAAAATATAAGTTATTTGATTTTATGATATTTTGTCTTAATGAATTTATTGTATTGTGAAATATGGTATCGATATTTTCTTTTTTTATACAAATTTATAGCTATTTCAGTGGTGATGGAGGTGTGTCCATTTAAGTTACTTTCACTTAATTTACTCATTGAGAAAATGTATTTTACTTCGTGTTATGAAATTTTGGTAAATTAGTTATTGTATTATATTGCGTACCTGTGTACCTAATTATGAAAATTTGTTATATATTCTCTTTATTATACAATTTTGAGTGATGTTCTCCTTGTTAGACGAATTTGCAGTCGTTTAAATAATGATAAAGTTTTTCCCATATTCTTTTTTATTGTTGTGTTTGTGTTATCTATGGAGATAGAATGAGAAGTTATCTAACTTTGTTTTTCTAAAAAAAATTATTTGTTGACCTTAAATATTAATGTTTGGCCAAAATACAACAGCACATCCACTTCTTCCACTAAAATTTTATCATTGGTTATGTTTATTTACGGAAATTTTAATTGCGTTATTGATTGGAAAGAATTGTCACATTATCAATATGGCTTTGAAGTCAAATCATCGTTAAGAAATTGTATGATTGCACATTTATTCCAAATGTTTGTTACTATTGACACAATTAAAATCATATTTCAGAAAAAATATTCGTGAATTTTCCGTGCTTCACATAATCAGAGAGGATCAATCCTTTTCGTGAAAAGAATCCAGATGGATACAATGCAACAAGGCAATTAATATAACAGAAAAATGAAAAGAACGTTGGCAGACTTGACAAATAATTATGAATCCTATGTTTAGTTTTTTTAATTTTACATAAAAAAGATCAAGAACACGTTTTTTTTTTTTTTAATAATTTTTTAATTTTTTAAGTATAAACTAAAATGGTGTGTGACTTTATATTTTAACTTTTGCACCCTCACATTTTTTACTCACTAATTTTTTCTGATCCAAATATGACTTCATTTCTTAAATATATATTCAGTATATGAAATTTTTAATCTTAAAAAAAAAACGTTATAATAGTTCTTAAATTTATTGGAAAAATTCATATATCCATTTATGTACAAAACTCAATCAAAAACTTCTTAAAATAAAAACGCATGTCCCAGATACATATATTATATGTATATGTGTATGTAATTATTATATGCATATGCACATATATGGGTGGATGTTTCTAAAGACCTATGCACTAAATGAATAGGCCAAATATAGCGTTTCTTTTATTTTGTTAGAAAGTCGTGTGTGTAAAAGTATTAGAAGTACTTTAATTCTTTATTTTATTTTATAATTGGTGGTGAAACATGTGCAATTGTAAAACGTGTACTTGGAGAACTTGCTGACTTACTATGGGAACTGAAAAGAAGAAAAGGACAAAAAGAGTAATATAATATGACTTTTTTTCCCCTTTGAGCATAAATAGATGCATGAACAGCTGAAATTTTAATAAGGACTTGTTCCCATGAGAAATTAGAGGTGTACACGTAAGTAATAGAATAACTGCTACATGTAGCACATGGAAATATCGATCAGTGGCAACATCATGGCCTAAATGTTATCTATGAGGTGATAGAAAATGATTTGAAGTTGCGTAATTTAAGGCAGATAGTCATAGAAAAAGACTTGAAGAGACGCGGGCAATATGCGATAAAATAATATATATATATATATATATATACCCAATATATCAGATTTCTTCTTTAATAAGATAAGATTATCACTATATTTATATGATTACGCCGGTATAGGCGGAGATCTATATGGTTGGATGATCATATCTGGCACCAAACATAGAATGGGGTTCATTTGACATTTAATATAATGATGAATGGTAATAATAAAGGTTCAAACAATTTTTATGATGCAAAAAACAAGATAACAAAAGTTATTCAGCAAATTGTAATACTGTTAATTTATGGATGGAAGTTATATAATTTTTGAAAAAGCTATCTCTTAAGACAGAAGAATAATTCTCTTTATTTTTATTTCACTTCCAATTAACTACTATTTAATAGTTAATTTGATGTTTGTTCTTGATCGAGAGCATGATTATTCTCCTCCCTATTTATATTTTGAGGACGGAAATCATGAAGTTCACTCCACATCAATTGCAATACATACTTGTTTATAGCGGAAGCTTAAAGCTAATACTTAATTTCATTGTATGCTTTGGGAGACGTGTGGACCTGTGAGACGACCTGTGCATTTACTAGTGGAGACAGGGAATCAAGTGATGAAGACACACACACACACACACACACACATGGGGAACTTGGAGGAGCTGTGGAGGGCTTTTGATGATACTTGGAAGGTTTCTCCTTTTGTTAGATGTTTGTACGTGTGTGTGTGTGTGTATGCTGTAATTAAATAATTCAATTTCACAAGCACATAAATTAATATTGCAAGTTGAGAAGTGGAAATTAAAATCCTAAACTATTAGAGGGTGTTTGGTTTCATTTTCACAAGCCCCTTTCCAAAATTCTATTATTTCAGAAATAAAAATCATTACTTTTTAATCATTTCACTCAATATTATTTTTATTTTCATTTTCAAAACATATTATTTAATACTCTCTCTCTCTCTCACTCTCTCTCTCTCTCTCTCTCTCTCTCTCTCTCTCTTATTTTTATGGCTCTTCACCTACAACCCATTAAAACCAACATAATTACTATATTTCCAAATATTTCATCCAAATACATTTTCATTTTCACATCACATCACATAATTAATTCCTATCAATTTAAAAATGATAGAAATTAAAAATAAAAATAAAACCAAACAGGCCCTTAGTTAATCCAAGTTAAAATTCCTACATTATCACAATAGATTAAAATATTGAGTTTTTAATTAAGTTGGTAGTTTCTTAACACACTTTGATCGATTTAAATCCTGTATTTTATTTTATTATATGAGATAGTATTAGTGCATCCAACCGTAGCTTACCAGAAGGCTTGTAGAAATGGTGCATGTCTAAGAAGAATTGCAAGGACATACGTATTAGAAAAACGATAAATAAGCTAAAGTATTGACTAATTAATTAATGAATGGAACCGCATGCTTTAAGATCCTTATATATATATATATATATGTTGGCACAGTTTGAACGTACTATTGTCGATTGAGGTGGTGTTTGGCATGCATGGTGGAGATCAACATTAATTGTTGGGAATTATTAATTACGCCCCCCGCCCACGAAGTTGATGATTTAATTATGTTTAGAAGGATTTTTTTACATCTATCCTATTCCTACCATGTGGCACTGGCAAGGTGTTATGCATGTGCCGTCAGATCAGTCTTTCTGTTGAGTAGCTAGGAACTTAGCTTCGACGAATTTGGCAGCTAGTAATTAAATAGGTTGAGGAGCTGGAATATTTACGATGCTTGGAATTTTCATTTTCCTTTAGCTGCTTGCCTAGCTATTTTCTTCTTCGACTTTTCAATCTTCACAAGCTCAGCAAAAATTAGGGCTTCCACCACTAATTCTTTTAAGGAATAAAAATAAAGCAGCCACTTAGCTAGCTTGTAATTTTAAAAAAAATGACAAAAATAAAAAACATTGATTAATGACTGAAAGATTTGTACCTATTGATGACGTTGAAAGTCATTTATAGTAAAAATGGTGGTATTTGGGCTAATTCGACTAGGGAAGTTGAATGATTCAACAGTGATATTTTGAGGTCCGAAATTTGTAACAATAGCAAATGTTAAACTAGCTGAGTTGCCTCCGGTGAAGGCACTCCGACACTTAAGTTAGTTTTGGTCGAAAGAAGATAATTGAACAGAAGATAAGAAGCTTATAGTGTATTTTGTATTACCTGAAATGTGATTGGTAATGATGTATTTATAGCATTTCCTAGTGCGTAATATGTCAAAGGTGCCCCTATCAGATGTAGAGGGCTCTTGTCTTTGCCAGGGGGTTAATAGTCATTCCCGATCCCGGTACTATTCTAGGTGGCATCATCTCCTGCTTTCCAGGGTAAACAGTACTCTAGGTAGACATCTCCCTACCAAAATTAGTAGCAAAGACTGTATTGGCTGGCACGTGCCATTAGTGCCGAGGCATGTTGCTTGTTAGAATATTAAATGCGGCAAGGATATGAGTCAGCGCCAGAGTAAGCTTTCCTGTTCAATAATCATCGAACAAATGGGGTTGTCGAATAGGAAGATGGTTGAAAGGGCTAAGTGGCTTGAAGGTTCCAGTTGAATGCGGTTGAGAATAGTCCGCTCAACTAGATGGTTGTAGTTGAGTGGTCTGACCCCGCTGGGTCTAGAAGTGATGTTAGGCTGTGCATGTTAAATGAGAGTCCTCCCCACTCGCGGTCTTAATTGAGCATGTCAATGAGTAGGAGTAGGAAGTAGATAATTGAATGAGGGTCACGGCGGTCGCAACAATTTTGCGGCAGTTATATGCATTCGACTAGGGTTCTGTCCTCTCGATTGGAATTTTTGAATTCTCGGCCAGGATTTTTGACAATTTTTATGCATTTAATGTGCTAGTTACATCATAGAATACAAAGTACCAAGGGGCGGTAGTGCAATAATTGTTGCCACTTAGGTTTCCATGTCCAAATGCCTATAAATATGGGGGGTGGATATATTCATTTACACTTTTGCCGAAATCATCTCCGGTTGAGTTCTCGCCTATCAAGCTTTCTAAATTCTTTGTGTGCTTAGAGTTTTTTGGATATCTATTGTAAGTTTTTCTACCTGTTTGATCTTTTCACTCATTTTTTCCTCTGCGAAGATGTCTATTACCTTAGATAGCGACAATACTAGGTCCGAGGGTATAGCATACCAGGGGAAACTGAGGTTGAGAGTGTAGTGCGTTAAAGAGTGTGGCTGAAGTGGTCTTGATAGTTTGTTGAGCGACAACTTAAGCTCAAGCAGCTTGAGCACTGAGAGAGCTGTTTCTAAGGATGAGGTTGGCCCTAGAGAAGCACCTATGTCTTGTGGTTGGTTATTCATGCCATACCACTATATTGAAATAGTCTCCAAAATATCACCAGCAGACCTAGTGCGAATTAGGGAGGTATACCATATCCCTGAAGAATATGAGCTTTTAGTGCCTAGAGCTCAGGGAAGGATATATCGACCTCCTAGGGGATACATAATGGTGTTCGAAGAGGGATTGAGGTGTGGCCTTAGGTTTTCTCTTGCACAAGCAATAGTCGACCTCCTGGTTGGCCTAGAGGTCTACATAACCTAGCTGCTCCCCAACTATTTCGCTTCCTTTTATAGCTTTGCTGTGTTAATGTATTTGTACAACTAGCCAGCATTCTTCGCCAACTTTTCCAACATGTTTCATTTACTATTGTCCTAAAAGTTAGGCAACACAGAAACGTTCAGCTTTTATTACCTAATGGCGTGCCCGCACCGAAAATTCCTAGTATCCCTTTATTTTTCTTATAGCCAAGAGTGGAAAAAATATTTCTTGGAGGCGGGGGGGGGTTTAACATTCTAAGGGGATAGCGGAGGGGGCTTATGGAACTGCCATGGAACCAAACACCTAATTGGCGAAACACCTTTATTAGGGATTTGGTCAAATTTGGGCATATAGAGGCCTCAATTTTGATTGAAGAGAGGTGTTTGGTGTTGGTTGGCCTATCGTTAGCTGAGCTCAACTTGCCCACGGGCAATCAATTAGGTAGAGATCTTCAACAACTGCATTAACTTGTGATTTTTGTTCTTTTTGCTCAATTTTAATATATTTTATTTTATTTTTGTTAGCAGATCAAGAAGAGATAATGGCCTAAAGTCAAGCAGAAGCTTAAGGCAGAGCCCTAAAAAATAAAGAGCGCTTTCGAGTAACTGCTGCTCGACGAGAGGCCCCTGCTGCAGAGCCAGCCGCTTTGACATGATCGACCTCTGCTCACAAGATGCCCCAAATTAAACAAGTGTTTGAGACCCAATCTACTCAATCGAAAGAACCTGTGCGAAGTAGTCCCATGGGTTGGGGCAAAAGACAGTTGATTGAACAGAGAGGCTTAATGCCCAAGAAGATAGCGAGCAATAAGGAAAAGTAGAAGGCAGTGATAGGCTACGACCTATTTGGAAAACGCAAGGATATGGTGCTTTTCCAACTTCCTTAGTTGCCATCGCCTCATTTTAGCATCGATCTCAACATAGAAGTGACTGACTCGACCTTCATTCTTCAAGGAGAAATAATAGGTGGCAATGTCCTAAAGTAGATGATCAATGGGCTTTTCTCAATTGACCAGCACAAACTTATGAACTTGAGTTAGGCTGAGGCTTTTGGGCACTAGTTTATCACTGCAACATGGTGAGTATAAGGTCAACTATTTCTCATCGAATTTTTTTCCCATAGTTGTACTATACACTGACATTTTTATGTTTTAGGTAGGCCAAATATGCTACAACATCTTTCACTGGTTGGAGTTGGCCTTGGCTAATTGAGAAGAGCTGTAAGGGAGAGGAGATGTGGAAACCCTCAAGGTTCAACTCAAGTCTTCCTAGCTTCAGGTTGACCAGCTAACCAACCAGGTGGACAAGCTGAAAGAGCAGTTGAACTCCAAAGATCAGCAGCTCGTTCAAGCTGTTGATGAGAGAAGCTGGGTGGACACTAATAAAAAAGGCTCACTTGGACTTACAGGTGAGTTCAAGTCGGGTGGTAGCTCGTGCAGAGGCAATTGGTGAGGTATGGGAGTCTTTGACTTGACATCTCCCTACAATGCAGTAGGAGATAGTGGAGCAGTTCATCTTGAGCTTAGCCTTTTAGGATGCGAGCGTGATTATGTCTCTTGATGATGCTCAAGACGTATTCAATAAGGCGGTCAAGCAGCTTGAGTACCTGGGCTATGCTTTTCGACTTGATGATAAGAGTAGAATAAGTCCTGCTCTCAATGACAATCTGCAACCTTACCACGAATTCAAAGAGAGTGGTGTTGATGGGGCTGGAGAGAAAGACACCATGATAAATACTCCCATTGAGCCCATGACTAAAGCTCAATATAAGAAGGCTAAGGTCGATGCAAAGTTAGAGGAATTGGTGAACGAATTCACTTTCGCTGAAGACCTTGTCGTCCAGTTGGGGGAGGAGCAAATCGACGTGGTGTAATATATGTTGTGTTTGACCAACTTTATGGGTGATGTCGCAAGGCCTTCTCAACCTTCCCAAGCTATTTCGCCTTTTATGTGCACATTGTTGGAGCTCGACTTAAACTAGCCAGAGAGTGACTAGGCCAGGTTCAGCTTGAGTTGACCTCAAAGCTTTTTGCTGTTTTTGTCTTTCTTTTTGCTATTTTTTTGTAATAGGATTGTAATGAACTTTTCAATAAATGAAAGATGTTTTTCCTATCCATGTTGTCGAATGAAATACATTTCATGCCTCTTGTCGAATGCAACTTCATTATTGCGATAGTATGAGGAATAGTTAACAAAATAATTGGTTATCAAGATCATTATCAAGAAAATCTAACAACTTTGTTGTTGATTTTTCTTAATGTTGACTGACGCATGGTTTTGCCAAAGAGTGTTTAGTAATTTATTTTTCACAACTGTGTAGTCAATTCTTTAGTTTGGGTTGAAAAGCTTCGGGTTTGTAGCATGTAGCTTTTTGGAGTCAACAATGTGGTTGATTTTAGTTTGGTAGCGTGAAGTTGCATATGCGTCAATTGTGCGGTCGACTCAAAATTCGATTGAGCAGCACACAGCTGCTTCACTATAGACTATAGGGTTGACTTCAATCTTGGTGGCAGCATGAAGCCGCTTATCTGTCGACTATGGGGTCGACTTTGATCTTGAGTGGCAGTGAGGGTTACTTATTCATTGACTACGCGGTCAATGAGAAATTTTGTGGTAGTTTGCAGCTGCTTATTCATCAATTACGAGGTCAATTTTGGACTTGAGTGATAGCGAGGGGTTGCTTATTCATAGACTACGAGGTCAACTAGAAACTTTATAGCAGTACAAAGCTACTTATTCATTGACTATGAGGTCAATTTTGAACTTGAGTGGTAATGAGAGGCTGTTTATTCATCGACTATAGGGTCAACTGGGATGGTGCATGCTAGATATGGTTATGATAATGCCTGTAAATGGTAGTGAAATTGCTATAATTTTATTCATGTCAGAGAATATAAGGATGATTAAAATGTAATTTTAGATGTAAAATTTCCTCAGGTTGATGGCGTTCCACAGGTAAGGGAGTTCATCCCCATCTATATTAGCAAGCTTGTAGGCGTTATGCTTTGACACTTTTACAATGGCATAAGGTCTTTCCCATTTTAGGTCGAGCTTGCTAATATTTTGGAAAACTTTCACCTTCTTGAGAATGAGGTCTCCGACCTTAAAATGGTGTGGCTTGACCCTTTTGTTATAGTTCTCAACCGTCCTCGACCTGTAGTGCTGCATTGTGTTGTAAGCTTCTTGCTTGCGCTCATCAATTGTCTCAAGGTCGAGCTTTCTCTCTAATATGTTTCTGAGCGGGTTGAAGTGAATGACTTGAGCTATGTGTTGAATAAGCTATGAGGGAATAACTGCCTCAAACCTATAAACCAGACTGAAAGGGCTACAACCTGTGGTTGTTCGAGGTGTTATCCTATACACCTATAGCACTTCGGAGAGGTCGTTTGCCTAGTTCAAGCTAATATCCTATATCCAAATTTTAGATGGTCGAGAATCATTCTGTTTATTACCTTTATCTAATCGGTTAATTGAGGATTGCCCACTGAAGTAAAGTGCTAGGTGATCCCCAAGACTTCGCACCAATCTTTGGTACTCCTACTTTGGAACTGAGTGACATTATCTGAAATAAGGACCTTAGGTAGGCTAAAATGATAGATGATGTTTTTTCAGATGAAACTCTTGATGGCTGTATCTGTTATCTTGGAAACAGCCTCAACCTTGACCCATTTGGTAAAGTACTCGACCGTGGTGATTATGAATTTTTGCTGATCAGTCGACTTTGGCAATGAGCCCAAAATATTGTTCCCCAACTGGTCGAACAATCAAGAAATTTGGACATTGACCATGGGCGTGATAGGTTAGTGCGGCAAGTTTGAATGAACTTGGCATGATGTACATTTTCAAGTAAAATCCACCAAGTTTTTCAATAATGTTGGCCAAAAGTATCTGTACTTGATTATTTTGTGGGTAAGTGATCTCTCTCCAGAATGATTGCCACACAAACCAGAATGGATATACTGTAATACTTCAAGAGCCTAGTTGGGGTCTAGGCACCTCAGGGGGATCTAGAGATCGACCTTTTATATAATTAACTATGCTCATCAAGTGCAAACTTGGCAGCTCGTCCTAAAAGGCATCGAGCCTCATTTCTATCTTTGAGGACTATGCCATGGTTCAAGTAGAGCTTTATTGAGTTCTGCCAAGAAGAAACTATCTCCTTAATGCTTAGATTATCCTCGAATGGCCTGATCGATAGCCTATCGGTAACTAAAAATGTTATTTTTCTATCTCTCGTGCCCCTAGTTGAGCTTGCAAATTTTGACAGGGCATCCACTTGCTCATTCTCAGATCAAGGTATCTGACTGAGGGTGAACCTTTTGAATGATTGTTGCAACTTTCTAACCTCGGCCAGGTACTGGCTCATTATCGAGCCCTTAGCTTCAAATTTTTCGTTAGCTTGTTTGGCCACCAGTTGGGAGTTTGTAATTGCAACTAGGTGTTTGACACCCCAATCGAGTACCATCCTCATTCTAATGAGAAGGGCCTCATATTCTGCCTCATTATTTGTGACTGGGTAGTCTAATTTTATTGCAAAATTGTATTCTGCTGCTGTTGGGGAGCGAAGAGCATCTTCTATTCCCCCTCCAAATTTGGTTGACGATTCATTGATGTATAAAGTCCAAACAAGAGAGGCTTCACAATTCTTCTCGGGCAAGTTAACTCGCTTAGCGATGAAGTCGGCCAAAATTTGTGCTTTGATGGCTATTCTCAATTGAAAGGAAATGTCAAATTCTCCTAGCTCAATGGCCCATTTGGTCAGCCTTCAAGATATGTCAGACTTCAATAACACTTGTTTTAGCGGCTGGTTGGTCAGCACTATAATGGCATGAGATTGGAAGTATGGGCACAGTTTTTGAGCTATGGTGACCAGTGCCAAGGCAAATTTCTTGATTTCCAAGAAATTATGCTTTGGTCCTTAAAGTGACTTACTGTAATAATAGACTGATCGATGGTTGCTATCTCTAGTCGAGACCAAGACTGAGCTGATCGATGCCTTAAAGACAGCCAAGTATATCTGAAGTACCTCTCATAGTTTAGGTTTTGCAAGCATAGGGGATGAGGATAGGTACTGCTTCAACTCGACCAGTGCCTGATCATATTATTCACTCGACCAAAAACCTAACTTCTTAGCATTTCTGAGAATTTTGAAGAAAGGTAAACTTTTGTCCGTTAATCTTGTGATGAATCTGCCTAAGGCAATAATCCTTTTGACTAGCCTTTGGATGTCTTTGACTATTTGTGGAGGAGAACAACCTAAATTTTTGTGGATTGGCCTCAATACCTCGCTGATTAACCATGTCACCTAAAAATTTACCCCTATAGATTCCAAAGGTGCAGTTGTTTGGATTTAGCTTTAGACCAAATGCTCTCAAGTATGATTAAGGTTGAGCAAGTGGTCTTGGGCCTTTTTTGTCTTTACAATTATGTCATCGACGTACACCTCTATTGACTTGCCAATTTTATTTTTGAGCATAAAATTGATCAGCTTTTGGTAAGTTACTTTAGCATTTTTCAGTCCAAAAGGCATGACCAAAAGGTAATAGACCCTATTGGGAACAACAAATAAAGTTTTATCCTTATCCTTGGGAGCTACGAAAATTTGATGGTAGCCTTGAAATGCATCCATCATGCTCAACAACTCACAACCAATTATTCGGTCAACTAATAAATCTATTTGAGGTAGGAGGCAAGGATCTTTAGGACATGCCTTATTGAAATCAGTAAAATTGTTACACATTCGCTATTATCCCTTATTTTTTGGGATGAGTACAACATTACAAAGTCAATAAGGATATTGAATCTCTACAATATAACCTGTATCTAGGAGTTTCCTAACCTCTTTCTTGATAATCTGAGTCCTTTTGGCATTGTACGTCCTCATTTTTTGTCTGATCAGTTTGTATGAGGGATCGACATTGAGATAGTGCACGATCACGCTAGGGTCGATTTCCTAGAGGTTAGATGCTTTTCAAGCAAAGATGTCAATATTTTTCTCAAGAAATTGACGATACGGCATTCTAGGTGGGGGCCTATATCTATCTCAATGCGAGTTGTCTTGTTGGGTTTTTTTTGTTCCAGCATAATAATTTTAAACTCCTCAACGGGCTCCACCTGGGTGTCCTCCAACTTTCTCTTCTTATTGGCCTGTGTCTCTTTAGGTTCTGTTTTAGAGGCATCCCCCAAGGTCTTCAATTATGGTCTAATCTTTTGTTCGCTTGACTCGATTGAGATGTTGTAACACCTCCAAGTCTCCTTGATGTTGCACAACAGTTTCCCTGTGATCGCTGGGGTCAGAATTTGATTTTCATGTGGTAGGTCGACATTATAGCACAAAAATCATTCAGGGTTGGTTGACCAATGATAACATTATAAGCAAATGGGGCATCAACAACCAGATAGTTAACCATTAATATCCTTTTTGGGGCACCTCTTTAAATAACGTCAATAGGTTGATGGATCCTTCTAGAATGATTTCTGAACCCCCAAATCCAACCAAAGGGGTTCGCACAGGCTCAAACTTCAGTTGGCCTATGTTTATTCTTTTAAGTGAGGAGAGAAAAATGATGTTGGCCAAGCTACCGTTATCGACCAGGACCTTCTGCACTTTGAAATTGGCAATCTCAATAGAGACTACTATAGAACAATTAGCTTTGTGGTCAACATTTTGTCCCTTGAGGTGGGCCAAGTTGCTATCAGTGAATGAAATGAGCTTTACGATTGTCGATAAGTGGAATGTTATTTCGACAGGTGAGGTTTTGGTTGACTCCAACCTTTTCTAAATTTGCCTCTTGGCTGACTTTGAGTTTTGTCTAGTGGGATCTCCCATGATCATGTCAATCACTCCTTGAATTGGTAGCAATCTTTATGGGTGAGTTTCTTTCTTTTATTCTCTTTTCCAGGGCTAACCGATCTTTTTCTATGAGAAGTTCAGTTGGTTTTGCCCCCTTTGACCTGTATATCTATGACTACGTATTTCTTGAGATGACCTTGTTTGATGAGCCTCTCAATCTCATCCTAAAGGTTGAAGCATTCGTTAGTGTCATGCCCTTTCTGTTTGTGGAAGTGGCAGTACTTCTTCAATTTTCGTCAATTTTCTTAATTTTTTGAGGAGATTGTTATATTAAATGGCATATAGGACCTCTCTCCTTGGAATATTCAATGGTGTGTAGTCGTGGAAATATTTTATTAGAGATCAACCTCTTTCTCTGTGTTTTTGGTTGTTTCTTTCCATCTTCTTTTTGTTGACCTCAAAGGATTTGAACTTAAACTTGTTCATCTTCTCCTAGGTTATGTAACTCTCTGCCAGGTTGTGTAGTTTCTCCATTGACCTGGGTCTTTCACACACCAATGTATTGGCACATTTCTTATGTTTGAGCCCTAGGAACCACACATCGATTAGGAACTTAATCCTGGGGTTATCTATTTTGAGGACCTCCATGTTGAGCCTCATGAAGAAGTCACGAAAGAACTCCATCTTGTTCTGCTTTATGGTATGGAGGTGGGTATGGGGGATTTTTGCCTTTCTCTAGCTAGTGAATTAGTGCAAAAACTTATCACAAAGTTGATTGTAGGAGTATATCAAGGGCTCCAACTTCATAAACCAATTAAGTGTAATGCCCTGAAAAGTGGTCACCTGCATCTTTATATAGATATACTCATTGTGCCTGTACAACTGAATCATATGCTTAAACTGCATCAAGTGCTCATTAGAATCTATCGAGCTATCATATCTAGGCAATCTAATTGGAACCTTAGCATTGACAACAATGTGCTCGTTGACAATGTCCTGGATGAATGGGGAGCCTCTCTTTTAATAAGATATTTGGGGGCCCTTTAGGTTGGGCTCTCTCTATCAATGTTTCTCCTCAAGATCTCATTGAAGTATCTGTTTAATTATTAAACTTGGTGGGAAACCTCTTCCAATTCTCCCAATCAGCTTGGGTGGCATTTTGATCAAAATATGGTTGAGTGCGCTTAACCTTATTGCACTGCGGGGCTCGAATGGGCTAGGCCGTGAGGTTTGCAGATTTTTTTATTTTCTCATGGTGGTCACGTTTGGAACGTTCAACTCTATCGCACTGTAGGGCTCGATTAGATCGAACGTGATGATCAATAAAGTCAATAATTTTCTCCTTTAGCTTCGTTTGCCTTTTTTCTTCCTGGGGGCATCTAGGACTGGCTTCACATCTGGTTGATGGCCGCCTAGGCTCTTAGTAGCCATAGCTGTCCCTGGGGGACCTTTCATTTGGTGAAGGCGATTGTGGGGTGGCACTGCCTGTTGGGCCTGGCATGGTACTGTGTCTGTTTAATGCAGTAGAAAGTTGGGTAGAAATTTGAGTAAAGATTTGCTCGCTTATTAACTGTATCAACTAGGGTATAGTTAATATCATAACTTGCTTCTAGAGGGTGTTGGGGCTTGGAGCATGTGAACCTTGTTGGGGTGGAAGAGGAGGTGGAGATGTGGACCTCCTATTTTTCTCTTTCTTAGATATGATTCTACGTGTGTTTATCATTTTTCATTGCAATTTCAAGATTTCCCACAGACGGTGCCAAAATAATGAGGTTGAAATTTATTTATAGTGAAAAGGGTGGTGTTTGGACTAATACGACTAGGAAGGTTGAATGATCCAATAGTGATATTTCTCGAGGTTTGAGATTTGCAATAAAAGCAAATGTTAAATTAGCCGAGGTGCCCCCGGCAAAAGCACTTTGAAACTCAAGTTAGTTCTGGTCGAAAGAAGATAATCGAATAGAAGATAAAGAACTTCTAATGTATTTTGCATTACTTGGAATATAGTTGGCAATAAGGTATTTATAGCCTTCTCCTAATACGTAATATGTTAAAAGTGCCTTTATCAGGTGTAGAGTGCTCTTATCCTTGCTAGGGGATTGATAGTTATTTTCGATCCTAGTACCATTCCAAGTAACATTATCTCCTATTTTTCAAGGTGAACAGTATTTTGGGTAGGCGCTTCCCTACCAAAGTTGGTGGTAGGGTTGGTGGCAAAGTTGGTAGAAGAGATTGTACTGGTTGGTACGTACTATTAATGTGGAGGCATGCTGCTTGTCAGAACATTAAATGTGGTAAGAATATGAGTCAGTGCCGGAGTGAGCCCTCATGTTCGATAATGGTCGAACAGATGGAGCAGTCGACCAGGAAGATGGTTGAAAAGGCCAAGTGGCCTGAAGGCTCTAATTGAATGTGGTTGAGAATTGTGCACTCAAACTAAACGGCTGTGGTCGAGTGGTTTGGCCTAGCTGGGTCCAGAAGTGATGTTGGGATGTGTATGTTAAATGGGTCGGACCTGTTAGGCTATCACATATCGCCTATAATAAAGGGCTTGAATATATAGCTTTTCCTTTCATGAATTGAAGCTAGAGTTGAAGAGGAGTTGAGGTTTTGATGACAAAAATAAATAAATAAATGTCAAATTATAATGTTTTACCCTTTTGAGGATTTATTGGTAGGGCTTTGCTCAGGAGCTTATTTTAGATCGAAATGATCAAGGAGGAAGTCACATACTTTGCGGACAGCCCCTAAAGCTAAGGGCCCATTTGTTTTTTATTTTCATTTTCATCATTTTTAAAATTTTAAAAACTAGTTAGTGACAATGAATTGAAAATAAGTTTTTATTTAGATAATTGTTAGATAAGTAATAGTTATACTGGGTTTAATAAGTTGTAAGTGGAGAGATATGGTGATAATAAAATCGAAAAAGAAGATATATAAATTACTAATATTAAATATATAGGTTATTAGAGAATGTATTTTGAAAATAAAGATGAAAATGATATTGTGTGAAAATGTGTAAAAAGTTATATGTTTCAATTTTTAAATAGTAAAAAAATATAAAAATTAAAAATAAAAACAAACGGGCCCTAAGCGAATAAAAGAATGACCATACGACTCGACTCTTTTCAGTAGTATTGAGTTTGGGTAATTATTCTCAAGATGGAAATAGAAGGTCTCTTGATTTGGGGATTTTAAAGAAGTAGAAAATGGAAGTAGAAGGATTCATTTTTTTCAATTTGTTGAAAATCATGAAGAAACACACTACAGGTTTAAAGGAGTTCAGGATTAATCTATCTGAGTTAGAGAGATACCGAATTCTTAAGCTATGTTGATAGAGAGGGGGAGTGAAAATCTGAATCTCTCTTGCATTTGTTCATGCTAGAAATAAAGGCAATTAATTGGAGGATTGTTGAGGCGATTACAGTATCTAGGGATGATCATCCAAGCCTATGTGGCAATTTGTTCTATATTTATCCTCTACTTCTAGGTATAGTTATTGAGATATATAACCCCAACCCGGGGGTGTGTCTAATTAGGTTAACTAGAACCTACGTCGGGCTTGCTTGGTCGAATTTAAGGAGAGTTTAGGGCTACAGAGGATGAAGAGGTCATACAATATGGAATTATACCCAAAATAAATCATGAGAGAAATGACTATTAAACAGATACATAATAGAACAAAACAAAATGTATTACGTAGAGGGTTGAATGAGGTTGGAACTTGAGGAGGGAGTATCCACGAAGAGGAGGATTGGAACGACCTCACTAAAAGTTGTGCAGGAAAGACTTACTAGCAATTCCCAAGCTGTCAGCAAACAAAGAGTTGAACTTGGAAGTATAAAATTGTTAGGGGTGCTAGGAATGATCCCAACATAAACCCTTGATGCTCAGGTCAGCAATGTAAATATAGAAGAACTTGTTGAGAATTTAAAAAAGGATAAATTGCAAAAAATAGGACCATTGAAATGAGCATTTGGCAAAATAGGACTGAAATCGTTTGACCCATTAAAGTAGGACCATAACTAATAAAAAAAAAAAAAAAGAACGATGGTCACCAAAAAATTGTGTCATCGCTGGATTTTGCTTACATGGCTTTTCTCGCTAAGCTAGCACATTGCTGACCATTTTTATGCTATATCATCTCAGATCTTTTGCCACATCAACACCACCTCAATTAAAATGTCAAATCAGCTCACTAAAATGCTACATAAGAAAAAAAAAGGGTAAATCCTATATCCCTAAATCACCGTCCCTAAATTTGCTTCCTAAAATCTCTTCTGAGGTTAGTACTACAATCAGATTGGAAAAGGGTGAGAAAAATGAAACAAAAAATGAAAAAAAGAAAGGAAAAATCAAATCATGGCAGGTGAAAAAAGGCCTAACAATTGGTACATGAACAACAAGGAAAAATTCAGATCTGAAGATTTGAATCATGACTCACGAGAGGTTCACTTCTTCATTTCCAAGTGGGTCATCAACAAACCCGATAACCTAGTCACCTGCATTGATTTTCAGCCAAAAAACCCAGACTTTTTACCTTGGACCGTCGCCATCGCCACCAATCATGTACTCCACAGTAAATGGTCTTGCCGAGTTAAATTGCGCGGCTTTCTTTTCCATCAAACCCATCATGGACGTATCAAAATTCAGCCTATGATGTTTAGATGATGCTAAACCCCCCTCACTCTTCACCACGCTTAGGAAACAGTTCGCCTGTAAGAGTCGCCGATGTGATCAGTCGAAGCTTCAATCGGGGCTGCTGCTCCATTGGCATGTTGGCAGTGATTGGAACTTGCTCTAATTTTTTTTAGGTGAAGGCACAAATTTGATTGCGGAGCTGTTGAAGTCTGAAGATGAAAATTGGGCCTACGCAAGTGGAAGAAATGCAGAGGAGCGAGCCGGGGGAATGGGGTTGGTTGAATTTTTGTTTTTGTTTTTTCTTTGATTTTTATTTTATGATGTCGTGTTTTATTTGAGTGGCATTGACGTGGCAAAAAATCTAAGATGATATAAGATAGAAAATGGTCATAAATGTGCCAGCATAGCGACATGAAAAGCCATGTAAGCAAAATTTGGCAATGACACAATTTTCCAGCTATCATAGTCTTTTTTTATTTTTATTAGTTACGACTCCACTTTAACACCTCAAACAATTTCAATATCTTTTTCCAAGTGCCCATTTTCAGGTCCTATTTTGCAATTTGCCTTTCAAAGAAAGTATATGGAGTATGAAAAGTTTATTTGAAAAGAGTTAAATGAAGAGCTATTCATAGGTGAGAATTTTTTAGGTTTACAAGGTCTGCGCGATCCACGCTGTTCTGTTGAATAAGATGTTGACCTAAGGGCGAATATATGTCCATTAGGTATAGGTTGGGCTCTTGATGAAAACAATGATATATGCTACGTCTAAGAAGGTAATTGCCATGTTCAAGCTCGGAATAGTATTTCGGGTATTAATATCAATTTATTCCTAATCCATTTTCAAGCTATTATTTTGGTGTTGGGATTGTATTAACTACGCCCAGCTAACATGAAAGATACACCCATATCAAATGACCAATTTTGATTGATTGTCATAATAAGCCTAGGAGTCGAAGCTCCAACTTTCAAATTTGAAAGGATGTATTTAGGTGGGAAACAACTCGACAAAAACCAATTAAACTCTAGCATTTAAGACTAGCTGTCCATAGTTTGATTGATTCCTAAATTAGTATATACAAATAGCTATTAGACCAGCTTAGCATAATTATGCTAAGCCAAGCTTATTGTCAAATAGATCCGTGATTCTCATTAGAAAAACTAAACTTTTGTGATGAGCTAGTTTCAAGTGATGAAGTCTAAATAAGTTTATATTTTATTCATGTTATTAGATTAAATTGATTTAACTAGCCAATTTGAGATAATTAGCGACAACTGGCTGAGGTGTCTAGATACATCATTTTAGATGTTAAATGTGCACGGGCATAATTACAATGGTTAGTGTCATGTCAAGATAGGTTACTTTTGGAGTGCATTGATCCCATAGTTTAAATACTTGAGAAGTGAATTACAGAACATCCTTTGCCCTTATGGTTAAAAACTATTGCTAGCAAGTCTTGTTGAAGGGCTGACAGAGATAATAACATTAGAAAATATTGTATTGAAGCACATAAAATTGAAATTATATATGCCTATTAATTAAAAGACTAGTTAAAAACTTTTCATAATGAAATACAAAGAGATAGATATATCATATGTGATAGTGGTGAGCCCTCAAAAGACAAATCGATAAGAATACCCTCATAATTACTAGGATTCACGTCTTTTCTAGTTGGATTTGAAGGTTAGTGTAGTACTGGGATTCAATAATCAAAACTTCAAAAATTAAAATTAATTAGGCTACACAAGCTAACAAGGATCTAAACATGCTAATGATTTAGATTTATGAAGAAAATTACTTGGATTTGCTAAAATCCAAAGAGATGATGAAGAACTCTTCTTCAATTCAGAAATTGTCACACAACCGGCGCAATAGATTTCGATCAACATTTGACTAGGTAAATCAACTCCAAATTGAGTGAAACTTACACTAAAAGATCACTCACTCATTGATTAGGTATCTTCAATCCAAAAATCACTCCAATTAGAATTTGGAAATTCCTCCAAAAATTGCTCGAAACAGATTGCTAGAAATTGGATCTCCAAAAGGCATAGCAATCCAATTGTCTTGCCTCTAATGATAAGATCTACACACCAATGCAACACCAATTCCTTTCACTATTAGTTGGAGAACAATGAGAAGAATATGCAAGGACGAAGGCTAGAATTTTGGAGGTAGGAAAAAAAAAGTGAAGCTTCAACTCATGTTGTTACACTTGAAAATTGCAGGGAAATTTAGAGAGAATTTAATTCAAATAGAATGTGATGTCTTACATTATATGTGGCAGCCCCTCTCTATATCTATATATAGAGGGAGGATGGTTTGATACCAAGGTGGCATCACACCTTCCTCAGGGGAGGGGGGGTGGGATTGCCCACTTGTCTTGCAAGTTGGCAAGACATGTGAAGTATGTGTGTGAATTTGAATTTCACTTGGATCTTCATTTTATCTTATGAAATGTTATCCAAATAAATTCTAATGCCACACAAAATGAACATTTCATTTGAAATTTTCCCTCCAAAATTAATTCTCCATGTTAATTAAATTAAACTCCTTTAATTTAATTAATTAAATTAACTTAACTCTTTAAATCAATTAGCTTAACTCTTTAAGCTAATAATTATTAACTTAACCTTTTAAGTTAACTTGACTAATTGATAAATGTTTGGCACTAAATAATGAATTCTTTAATTATTGGTCTTAATTTAAATTCTTAAATTAATTAAATCAATTTAACAATTAAATTGATCGAACTAAAACAAACACAACTTTTGTGTCAATCGGTTAACCTCCAAACCTTTCAAGTAGGAACTTTTCTAACTTTCAAAATTCCCCATCATCGCCTAGGATATGCAATTGGTTTTTATGTGTGTCCCATTAGATTCTACCATTCATTGGACATGGGCTCACAATCATTTTGATTTTTGAATATTAAATATTCATTTTAGTTTAAATATTTTAAAACTAATTAACTTAATTCAATTAATCTTATTAATTGAAGAGTACCCAATCTCCATGGTCAATGTCCAACATCAAGCCTATGGAGCCTAACTAATTGGTAGAAATGAATGCTTTTGGAGAACTATTCTAGCTCTACGCGTATCATGCAAATATGGTTCTTCTATCTTCTATCTCTCCAAAGAGACCTAGGGCAAGATATTTACCATCTCCCTAATAGCCTCAATATTATGTTTCTATTCCTAATGTTCAATTTTGGTTTATGACCTCATCTTTGAAAAATTCCTTTTCCAAATTGTTATACTGCCTTGTGTAAGGACTCATTAGAGTCGATCATTATAGAATACATAAGAGATGTATTTGCCCTTCACAAAGATGAGAAGTCAAATTCTATCTTGGATTTCACAAACCTCTATGTATAGTAGCTTATGCCCAATCACTACCTGAATGACCCTCTAGGTGACTAAGGAGGAGTCAATGCATGAGAACCAAATACGATATTGCCATGGATCCTCAAATGAAAGGACTAATTATTTGCACTAGCGTAAGCTATAGAACTTGCCACTATGGCTATCTAGTAGATTTTTTAGGCGTGTCTTTAGTAGCTTATTCTCTAACAAGTATCTACTAACGTGCACCAATACCTCACATAGCCTTGCTCATGGAATGAATTCATACCCAACTCTTGGATTTATGCATCGTTAGTGCAAGTTTATTTAGATCTTAGATGCCTTATCTCGTAAGATCTTATAACTTGAAAGATTTAAGATCACGATCGTATAAGACGTATTCCATGATCACAACCCAATGTGTGACCAAGTCCTATAGTTTTATGTGATCTAAAGGCTTCATCCAAATGCTAGTGAAGTAATAATGAGCATAAGATGAAGATTGCCATATAAAGAATATCATTCAATCAAGATTACTTTAAAGGAAATAGTTTACAAGGCTAATCTAATTGGCTTGCGGGGCATTATTCCACAGGATCGAGATCAACTGACTTAATAACATAAATAACTTGCACACATGACCTGATAATTACATGAGGCAGATCTATACGAAGATGGCTCCTATGTTCGACAACTCAAAATTTTGGACTTTATTATAGTTTTAGTCACTTAAGAATACCTATAAGGTTTTAGACCCTAATTTGGATTGCCACTAAGTTCAACCATCCCAATATCTCATCAATCTAATCCATTCAACTTGATAGACCAAGAAATGGACTAACTAATTTTCCACTCAAATTAGTGGATGCTACTTATGTGGAAACTTGGATTCTCAAACTATTAGGGAATTTGAGGGTAAACCTAAGAAGAAGAGAGATGGCAAAGACTCTAAACAAGAATGTAAATAATCCTTAGATAGAGATGTGTCGCCTTCATTGCAAACCACACCTTAAACTGAACTCTCAAAGCTTGTCATATATGTTACTAGATTAGAGCTATAGGCTATAGTAGTGGTTATGGTTAAAGAAGTTTTAAAAGGTCTCTTAAGGAAGATAAGGATGTGAAATTTATCCTATAAAATAGCTTTATCAAATTTTTCTAAGCAACTTTTCTAAGAGAATTAAGCCCTTGAGAGTCAGTTGAGGGAGAAAGAAATGATGCAAGTCGTGAGGTCTAAAGAAGAGGAAAGTAGAGGCTCAACAAGAAAGATGAAGAGGCAATTAGCTAACCTCATAGTAGGGTGTTGAAGTCAGCAAGATATGCATTTCATTAGCTAGCAAGGACAAAAGTATGACAATTCAGTGATCAAGCAGAGAAATATATATGAGCTAACTAGGATGTTTTTTTTAGTATGGCTTCTATGAACTCTTGCTCCTCGGCTAATGAAATGGATTAGGTAAGACTTGTGGGTCTCATCACCATGACTACTCCTTGTATCTCCTCATTGAGCCTAGTTACTTATGAAACTGACAGTGAAAAACTCCTTTGGATATTCAATATTAAGGATGAGCAAATATGATTCAAGATCCTCAAATTTTTTTAAGTATTGTCAAATGGTGCCAGTTTGAACTCCTTTATCATTAGCTTTAGATCTATATCATCAAATCTAGCAAGCATTATCTGTAAAAATTGTTGCCATGATGGTACGTCTCTCTCCTCCATGAAACTTTGGTGTTGTAGCTCTACATTTTAAATGCACAGAACTAACAACTTCTTTTGTTATTTAGAAATAATAGTTTTGAAAACACCTTTGGCATTTCTTAATCTAAGTCTCTGGAGTTTCTTGATCAAATTCAGAGTAAACAAGAATATATTTTAAATAACCTAATGTCCCAAAAAGATCATCCATATAAATTGTAGCCATGAAGGTAAATCTTTTCTCTCCATGAAACTTTGGTGTTGTAGCTCTACATTCTAAATGCACAAAGCTAACAACCTTTTTTGCTATTTAGAAATAATGGTCTTGAAAACACCTTTGACATTTCTTGATCAAATTCAAAATAAATAAGAATATATTTTAAATGATCTAATGTCTCAAAATGATTAGCCATACCTCTACATCAATATACATTGACTACAAAGCTATGTTACATCTTGAATATTTTATCATACATATGAAATGAATTTCCTATCTTAAATATGGAAAAATGCTCCAATGTTCTTTTTTTTATATATATATCTTCAATAGCTATAACGTTCCTAATATATGCCTAAATTACATGTCCATGTTCATAGTATCACAGTTTGCTCGACAATCTAAGTCATCTATTTATCAACTGAGCTTCTGCAAGCTAGCTTTATGAGCTTAGTTCAAAGTTTGCTTTCAAGCAGTAGTATCACTAGAAACTCCCCATCTCTAAAGAGTTGGATTTATCCAACTTATTGGAGTGCTTCATGTCTGACTCTCTTTTCCTTCTTTTCTCTTTTTCCTTTTGTTTATAAACTCACAATGACTCAGCTGATATTTACCAAAATTAACTTCCCAAAGCATTTATTGCACACTTTCCTATGTCCTGTCTCTTGGTTTACTCATCCCTCTCTTTTTGGAAAACTTCATTAACTCTTTTTTCCCCACTTTTCGCTTACTTACATTCTTCAACTCCTCTAAATGAGAGAGTCCTTCTCCAAGTAAACCTCATTTCTTTCTACTTTATTAGTTTCTTTCCATTAAATTTGGCTTTTTTCTCATATTTTTCTTTTTGTTTTTTTGATAATTTCTAGATTAATGCCAAAATTTTGACACAACAAGTGATAAACCTTCCAATTAGCGGTGAACTATTTTAGGAAAGAAAATTAAAGATGAAGAATCTCCAAGCTCCACCATTTTATCTTGCTATGGATTAAAGTTTACCCAAATGGAGTGTGATCCCTAAGAAAAATGATGGGCATTCCTTTTGACTATCAAATTATACAGCTAAAATCTATCGATCACCCTAACTTATCACCTCTTAGATTCCTTTACTTTTTTTTGAACAATTGTATGGCAGTCTTCACTTTCCAATTTCTACTCTATTTAATCAAATAGCTCATTCTTTTGGGGTCCTTTTTAACCAGCTTCCCCCTAATTCCTTTTATTTTATGGTTGGATTTTTCATGGTACTTCAATATTTTGACAAAACTCCTATTGCAGCACTATTTTACTCCTTTTTTAGTTTGAAAACTTCTGATAGAGAGATATTCCACTTCATTTCTAGGGGCAATGTGACCTACTTAATAGGCTATCCCGATTCTTTGAAAGGGTGGAAAAAGAACTACTTCTTCATCTCTTCTCCCGTTCTTTAGGATTTTCATACAACCTGGATAGAAAATATACTTGATAGAGAACCTCATAAAAATTCTACTCGCCTTACTTCTTTTTAGGAAATATTGACAAAACTGAATGATATTCCTTTAATTTAGAGTTCGTGACCAATTTGGGTTTATTTTACCATTTTGGCATAAACCCTTTTTAAGAAAAGCTCACGGATACTTTAGGTACACAAATTCTTTTTTGATAAGTTACTTATTCTTATTATGCTAGATCATTTAGTCTTCTAATATATAATTTCTTTTTTGGCATCAATTTTTCTTCCAAAAATGTCATGATGAAGGTTCATATTTAGGCTTCGGTAAAAACTTTGCTACCAAGAAGAAGAAACAAATGGTTGAATTAAAGTAGGGATCTACTTCTACATCAAGCATTGCTGAGGGAACTTCTATTGATCCAATGTCTAATCCTTTGGATTTTACTCCTTCAGTTTCTCAATTTATGTTAGAAATACCCAAAGATTCAACTTCTCTTATCCACCTCGTAATCCATAATTTGGAAGACAATAATGAAGCTGTGGAAGTTTCTGTAGCATTGATATGCAAGAGAGCTCGTACAAGCAACACCAACCAGACCTTCTTCACTAGTACCTCTGTGTTGCATGGGTCCAGCTTCTTCTTGAGCCAAGAATTCCTTGTAGGCCTTTCTCCAAATTCAAATAAAGAGTATATAAGAAATTGTCAGATAAAGTTCTCTCTCAATTCAGCGACCTGGCCAATGTAACATTTTTCTTCCTCTTTACATTATTTTATTTTCTTAGTAGATACCTCTTTATTTGGTTTATGACCTATATCTTTGAACAATCCTATTATGCAAGTATTGTTGTGAAATCTGTGATAACTCACTGGGAGACAATGAGTAGAACTTGGGAAGAAAAATTTGAAAAAGTTGTTGCTAACAAAAAGTCAAAGAAGATGCAAATTGAATGATCATCATTAATCCATTGTTAGTGATCACCAAAAGCTTGATCAACAATTACTTGATACTTTGAACAACTTGGCAAAAGAAGTCAAAAAGGATAAATAGGACGCCACAAAGTTGTTCCCCTCTTCAAATCAAGGTCAAGCTCTTTTGGAAGAGAATTGGAAGAAAAAGAAAGATGAATTCCTTTAGTCTAAGGAGTTTACTAAGTTAGTTTCTAAAAGAGTACTGAACAATTACAACCATGGATTTTCTACCTACAAGCTTCAATTTAAGGAACATAGTAGTCTTCCTTTTGACTATTCTTTCAATTTCTTAAGTAGGAACAAAAGATTACAGAATTTACTTGAGGGCAACGAGCTCATTTTTGTATATGATGACAATGAGGCAAATGACAAAGCTACCGAGATTGTGGAAGTTCCTTAATCACTTGCTGATCAATCCTTTTTTTAAATAGATCATAATGCCTGACATGCTTCTTTTATTCTTGAAGAATACAAGTTGTTGGCTTTTGTAAGCCTATCAAAATAATGCAAAACTTTTTATGTTTCCTGTCTTTGCCTATTAAAGTTATTAGAGCTATGTAGAGCTCAAAAGTTATGCATAACTATTTACTTAGTGCTATTCTCTATATAGGTATTTTTTGATTTTGGTTTAAAGTTGTAAGCATTAGAACTATGTGAATCTCTCTACTTAAGTGTAAGCATTTTTTGCTTTTTGTCTAAAGTGGTAATTGTCAAAGCTATATAAAGTTCTTTGCTTAAATGTAAGCATTTTCTACCTTTTGTTTGAAGTTGTAATTGTTGGAGCCATATGAAGCTCTTTGCTTAGACTAAACTCTTTCTCTCTCTTTCTCTGTCTCTGTCTCTCTCTCTCTCTCTCTGTCTCTCTCTCTCTCTCTCTCTTATTTAACAATTAAAAAGATTACAATATGTAATCTTTAGAAATTAAGAGCTTTGTGAAGCTCTCTGCTTAAATATAAGCATTTTTAGCTTTTTTTTTTCTTGAAGTTATAATTGTTGGAGCTATATGAAGCTCTTTACCTATAGTAAATATTACTCTTTTTGCTATGGCAATTAAAAACATTATAGTATGCAATGTTTAGAAACTAAGATATTCTCAACAAGATATTAATCCAATCTCATAGAAACCAAATAATAATGTAAATTTCTTATGCAGGAATTAAGACCTAACAAAAATAAGTCTTGTATATAATTAAACAATTGACAATGAGAAAAAACATAAGCAAATAAAAACTTTAATAGAACTTACAACTAAGGAAAGACTATGAAACCAATTAAAAGATGAGTTTTAAATACTAATAACTTTTAATGAGACTAGTTCAAGCATAGAACTTTTTTAGGTTTTGGATGTTCCATGGATGAGGTAGGGATTTCCCATTGAAGTCTTCAAGTTCGCATGCACTTCCTTGCAAGATTTTTCTAACCTTATATGGCCCTTCTCAATTTGCTTGCAACTTTCTTGCAGCTTGACTCACATTGACCATTTTCAATACTAGATCTCCCACTTGAAAGTTTCTAGGATGAATTCTTTTGTTAAAGGAAGCTTTAACTTGTTATTTATACTTTGTAGCCTTAAGAGTAGCTTTTTCTCATTTCACCAAAACAAGATCTAATAAATTCAGGAGTAACGCTTCTTTCTGTTTTGGGTAATATGCCTTGACTCGATATGAGTTTATTCTCACTTTTGCTGGAATCAAGGCTTCTAAGTCATACATTAAATAATATGTTGTTTTCCTATAGCTATTCGAGGGGTTGTTCAATTTGAACAAAGGATATTATCTAACTCATCTACCTAACTTTTACCTATGCCTTCTAATTTAGTTTTTAGTCTTTATAGAATTGTCCTATTTGTCACGTCCACTTGTCCATTAATCTGCAATAGAACTAAATTACAGCATTATTCTTAACTGCTTGCACCAATTACGAATTTCCTCTCCTTGAAATTGATGTCTGTTATTCAAAATTATTTCTCTAAAAATTCCAAAGTGATAGACAACACTCGTCCATTGGAACTTCATAACCTCACACTTAGTTATTTAGCTAATAGCTCTGTTTCTACCTATTTGCTAAAATAATCTATAGCCACTATCAAGAACTTGTTTTATTTGGAAGTAGGAGGTAATGGACTAACAATGTCTATCCCCTACCTAGCAAAAAGTGAAGGTACTTCCATAATGTTCAAAGCTTCAATAGATTGACAAATGATATTTCTATGTTTTTTACATGCTTGGCACTTCATGACCAATGCAATAGCATCGTCCTCCATCATGGGCTAAACATATAATACCTTTAAAGCTTTTTCCAATAACATCAAGCTCTCCATATGGTCCCACAAGCATCTTTATAGATTTCTCTCAAAATATAAAACCCCTCTTTTTCATATACACAACGCAGTAAAGGATAAGTGAAAGACCTCTTATACAATTCTTCATTAACCAAGATAAAAATGGGTAAGCTATATCTTTTCTTTTAGATGAGAAATTTCCCCTTTGAGATATTTTATGATTAATATCTCCAATCATCTTTATCACTGATGACCATCACCTTTTCATCAACCACTAACCCTCCTAGCTCTTGCAAAGTTATTTTTCTAGTGCTACAATCTACTGCAAAGCTAGTCGACTTAGCTAGAAAATCTACTTTACCATTCTCTTCTCAGGGTATTTGTGATTGGAAAAATTGTTCAAATTATTCTTTGGGATCTTTGATTTTCTTGATGTATTAAGCCATCTTTTGCCCTCGTATCTCAAACTCTCCCATTACTTGCTTTGCCATTAAATGAGAATCTAAACATGCGTTTACCTTTCTGACCCCAATATTTACAGCCATCTGTATTCTCAAAAAGAAGGCCTTATACCCAACTTCATTATTAATGCTTTGAAACCCAATCTATATGCATATTTGAGCTCATCTGCTTTCAAAATTATTAAAACTATTCTGAACCTTGATCTACTATGGGTAGAGAAACCATCAACATGTAGAGACTATTCTTCTTTTTTCAATTCTAGAGTGAATTCAACAACAAAATCAACAAGCACTTAGGCTTTTATAGCAGTTCAAGGTGCAAAAGTAATATCATACTAACCAAATTCAATTGCCCATTTGACTAGCCTTTCTAATGCTTTTATTTTTCCTATGATTTACTATAGAGGATGATTAGTTCTTACCATGATTAGGTAAGATAAAAAGTAAGGTCGTAAGCACTAAATTGTGATCACCAAGCTTAGAACTAGCTTATCCATAATCGGGTATCATAATTTTGCACCTTGTAACACGTTGCTAATATAGTATATAGGTTGTTACTTGTCTAGTTCTTCTCGCAGAAATACTGAGTTGACTGCTAGATACAAGAACAACGTTTCTCTTTGAAGTGGTTTTGTAAGGAGAGATAATTTAGTCAAGTATTTCTTTAACTCAAATGCAATTTGCATTGATTAGTTCATTCAAATGCTTTGGACTTGCTAAGGACCTTAAAGAAAGGAAGGTTTTTTCTACTATATTTGAATGAACTTACTCTATGCAGCTATTCTTTGTATAAGATTCTGGATTTCTCGAATTGAATAAAGTGTATACATATCCTAAACAGCCTCTATTTTATTGAGATTTACTTTAATACCTCTTTAGGTTACTAGATGTCCCATGAACTTCCCACCCTAAGAACAAAAATGACATTTGGCTAGATTTAACATCATTTCATATTTGCGTAGTGTACCAAAAGTTTAAGCTAAATCTTCTAGGTGATCTAATGCCTTTTTGTTCTTAGTCAGCATACAATCCACATAAACTGCTATGTTCCAACCCTGACTGATGTCAAAATGTACAATCCATCAATCTTTGATAAGTTGTTCTTGTGTTTTTCAAACCAAATGGCATAACCATGTAATAGTATGTTTCAGTGGATGTAATAAAGCTCACCTGCTTTTGGTCTTTTTCAACTAATGTTATTTGTGAAGGAATGTGTGATGCTAAAATCCAAATATTTTCCATAAAACATAAATGTAACTAGCCTACACGCATCCCTAAGGATCAATACATGCATAAGAATCAAATTTAGAGAGGGGAAACACCTGGGGAAAATAGAAAATTTAGGAGCAAGAAAAACTCTCTTCAACCGTCAAAGAAGCATTTCACCAGTACAGTAGATTCACCTGTAATTTTCCCAAAGCTAAACTCCTTCTTTGAAGCTAAAATTTTTATTGGAATGTCTCAACCTATCAAAGATTCTATAGTTCAAAAATAACCCCAATTAGAACACTAGAAGGTCTCTCAGAACTCACCGAAAGAGGCTACCAAAAATTGCTTCAATAGGAGCAAGAGCAACCTAAATGTTTTACCTCTAGTGAAATAGTCCACATACCATAACAAGGACCTATTGTTTTCAATATAGCTAGAGATATCAGTGGAGAATTTAGGAAAGAAGGCTAGGAAATATGGAGGTGGAGGATGGAGCGAGTTGGAGAGAATAATGAGGATGCTAACAAATTAGATGCCTACTATTCTAGTTTGTTGGGAAAGTAATCACACCTTGCTTGCATACCCCAAGTGGCAGCCCACTCTCATCCTATATCTATATATAGAAGTGTGTTGGTGTGTGGTCACACACCATCCTCAAGGAGAGGGTGCCAAGTGTCCATGCCAAGGTTTAGTGATTTGTGAATAAGAATATTAATTGAAGCTTATATTTCATCTTATGAAATATCTTCCAATTAAATTTCAATCCCATATTAAATGAACTCTTCATTTAATTATTCTCTCTAAGATTAAGTCTCCAATTTAATAAAATTAAACACTTTAATTTAATTTATAATGCTTTGACTTAACTCTTAAGTCAAAGTGTATAACTCTTTAAGCTAGTCAAAATTGATTTAACTCTTAAATCAACTTGACCAATTAATAGTCATGTGACATTTTAATTAACTCTTAATTAATTTATCTTAATTTAACCCTTAAATTAATTTAACCAATTTAACATTTAAATTGATCAAGCTAAGATGACTATAATTTTGCTTGTTCCAAAATCAATCATGAGTTTTCTAACTCTTAGAAAATTCCCTTTCTTTCAATAGGTCATGTTAGCTTTTGTGTGTGATCCATTAGGTTCTACCATTTATTAAACTTGGGCTCACAACTCCTTTTGACTTATGGAATATCAAATATTCATATTAGCTTAAACTCCTTTAAGCTAAGCAGCTCAATTTAATTAATTTTATTAATTGAAGAGTACTCAACCTCCATAGTTGATGTCCAACCTCAAGCCCATAGAGCCCAAGTAGTTGAACAAAATGAATGCTATTGAAGAATCATTCTAGCAATACAAGTACCATGCAAATATGGTCTTTTTGTCTCTTATCTCCCAAAAGAGGCCTAGGGCAAGATATTTGTCGACTCTCCAATAGCCTCAATACTATGCTTCTATTCTAAATGCTCGATTCCCTTTGTGACCTCACCTTTGGAAATGCCTTTCCAAATTATCACATCATCTTACACAAGGATTTCTTGAAATTGATCATTACAGAACACATAGGAGATGCACTCGCCCTTTGAAAGAGATGTAATGCTAAGGATCCAATTTAAAACATTTAAAAAACTAAAATATAACTTAGATTACACCAATACAAGGTCAGATTGTTACCTCTTAAGCAAAATCTGACCAAAAACGTGAAGTATAGCTTTCTTTCTGTAAGGCAGACTAGTTCTAGCACAGCAAAGTTTGATCAACTTTTGATTGGGCAACTGACCTTGGAATCAAGCCTAATCTGGACCAAAATTTCATCAACTTGATGTATAACATCCAGTAAAAAATTTTAGAAACAAAAATCCTTTAAAAAGACCTTGAACAGAATACAAAAACTCACTGTTGGAACACAAGATCACCAAAGCAAGCAATCCAAAATTCATCTTGCCTCTAATGCCAAAGTCCACACACCAATGGAAAATCCTTTTCTCCTCAATATAGCTAGGAAAATCATGGAGAACTATATCTGGTAGGAGGCCAAAAATGGTGAGGAAGGTGAAGAAGAGAGTGAAGCCTCATCACATGAAAGAATCAATTTTTGGAGGGAATTTTGGATCTAGCTTTTAAATGTACAAAATGTGTGATGCATCTTAGTGCTGGCTGCCTTATTCTCCATATTTATATATAGAGTGGAGATGGTGTGATGCCAAGGTGGAATCACACCCTCCTCAAGATGGGGGTGCCAAGTTTCATGGAATCTACATTTCATCCTATGAAATGTCTACCTAATTAAATTCCAATTCAGTACTAAATGAAAATTTCATTTGAATTCTCCCTCCAACGTCAACTCATCTTTTTGATTAAATTAAATACTTTAATTTAATTAAAATTTGACTTTATCTTTAAGTTAACTAGCTTAACTCTTTAAGCTAGATCTTGTTAACTTTACTCTTTATGTCAACTTGACCAATTGATAGCCATGTGGTGCCAAATTAAATTAACACTTAATTTAATTGATCAAGCCGAGATGATTAAAAATTATGTTAACTGATTCCCTTGATTTTCAGCCACCATGGAATCCTTCCAACACTTAAAAAATTTCTCTCAAAATTTAGAATTGCCGATTGGATTTTGTGTGTGACCCATTAGGTTGTACCACTCATTAGACATGGATTTACTACCTTTGTGACTTTAGAATATCATATATTCATGTTAGTTTAAACTTCTTTAAACTAATCAACTCAATTCAGTTAATCTCTATTAATTAAAGAGTACCTAATCTCCATGGTTGTGTCCAACCTCAAGCCCATGGAGCTCAAAAATTGGCCAAATGATACTTTTGATGAGCTATTCTAGCTTTACATGTAGCATGCAAATTGTTCATTCTGTTTCCTATCTCCATGAAAGAGGCCTAGAGTAAGATATTTATCGGCTCTCAATAGCCTCGATACTATGATCTATTTTTAATGTTCGATTTCGATTTATGATCTCATCTTTGGAAAGCCTATTTTTCAAATTATCACACTGCCTTAGCCAAGGACTCCTTGAAATTGATCATCATAGAATGCATAGGAGCTGCACTCATCCTTCATAAAGACGAGAAGTTGAATCTCCTTTTGGATCTCATAAACCTCTATGTCTAAGTAGCTCATGCCTAATCACCACCAAATGCCCGCTAGGTGGCCAAAGAGGAGTTAAAGTATGAGGAACTAAACATAAGGTTACAATAGATTCTTAGGCCAAAGGACTAATTATATGCACTATCGTAAGTTGGAGAACTAGCCACTATCAGCTTGCCATTATGACTATCTAGTGGATTCTTTAGGTGGGTCTCTAGTGCCTTGTTCTTTAACAGGCACCCACTAACATACACCCATATCACATGCGGTTTGCTTATGCAATGAAGCAACATCTAACCATTGAATTATGAATTGTTAGTGCAAGTCCATCTGAATCTTAGATGCCCTGTCTCACTAGATTCTATGACTTGGGATTTTTAGGATCATGATCGTATAAAACTTATTCTATGATCACCACCCATTGTGTAACCAAGTCCCATAGTCTAGTGTGATCTAAGGGCTTCAACTATGTACCAGTGAAGTAATGTAAACATATGATGTAGATAAATATTTATAAAAAATATCATTCAATCAAAATTGTATTACAAGTAAAATAGTTTTTCATGCCAATCTTATTGACTTGTGGGGTACTATTTCAACAATCTCGCTCTTGCCCAAAAGCTAATTCCCTATAGTCTTAAGACCCATCTTTATAAGATGTTCTTTAAAGATCTTTTGCGATAGGGGTTAAGATAATAGTTCTACTATATTCTCCTTTGAAGCAACTATATCTACTTAATTGTCACCTCTATTAATTGGTATCTCATATCAAATGATATCGCATTTACTATGTTTGGATTACTGATGAGATCTTCGCTTAATTTCTAAGCTATTTTCCTAAGATGGTAGTGGGCTCATGCACACTAGGTACCATATCCAACTCTTGGATGAGATTTTTATCCAAACACCTTCTTTTGGAGTTTTCAAAACCACAAATTATTTCACCTTAGTAGTGGAATCGGCTGTGGTGTCTAGCTTGGAACTCTTCCAACTCACTGTGCCATAATTAAGGTAAAATATAAATCTAGAAATGGATTTTAGGTCATTTTCTTCGAATTGGAAACTTGAATTCAAAAACTCCTTGGGTTTCAATTCTCCCTTGCCGTATTCTAGAAATAATTATTTAGTCCTTCTTAAGTAATTAAGGATCATTTTCACAAGCATTTAGTGACTCTCGCTAGGGTTGGACTGGAACTTGCTCATAACATTTAGAGCATGTGCCACATTCAGTCTTGTACATTAAACTGCATATATTATGCCCTCTACATAAGATATTCAGGACTTCTTTTATCTCTCCATCTTAGTCTTTGGGGCCACAAACTTAGAGAGACGAATACTATGTCCCATAGGAAGAAATTCTTTCTTGGATTCTTTCATACTAAACTGTTTTAGTATTTTATCAACGTACATGGTTTTGGATTGCCCTAGCATTCTCTTTGATTTATCTCCATAGATACATATTCATAATATGTAGGATACTTCTCCCAAATCCTTCATGGAGAAATGAGTAGGAAACCATGCTTTAGTACACTCTAACATGCCTATCTCATTCCCAATGAGAAAGATGCCATCGACATAAAGAACAATAAACCATATACTACTCCCACTAGCTCTTTGTACACACAAAGTCTATACATATTTTTGAAAAAGCTGAATGATTTAACTTTATTATCAAAACATATGTTCTAAGTTTGGGATGCTTACTCGAGTCCATAAATGGACCTCTAGAGTTTGCAAACTTTTTTCTCACACCTCTAGTATGTAAATCATTATGGTCACTCTATATAAATTTCTTCTTCAATGTTGCCATTGAGGAAAGCTTTTTTAACATATATTTGCTGTATCTCATGGTCATAATATGTAGCTATGACAAGTATAATTTCAATGGACTTAGGCATTTCAACTAGTGAAAAGGTTTCCTCGAAATCAATATCAAGTCTTTAAAACCTTTTGCCACTAGTTGCACCTTAAAGGTCTCTTATAGATCCACTTGTAACCAATGAAAATGATTCCCTTTGGTGAATCTACCAAAGTACATTTGTTGGAGTGCATGGAGTCTAGTTTGGATCTCATAGCTTCAAACTAATATCCTAAGTCTATGTCCAACATAGCTTCCTCGTAGCTCTTTGAATTTATATTAGATTAGCCCACCTCATGAAGGAATCCAAAATTTTTAGGTCACTTCTTGATTCGGTCTGACCTTCTCGAAGGTTGTGTGGAAGGCCCTTTGATGCTAATTTGTTTCTATTGCTTGTGGGATTTGTTGATCATTTTGAACTTTATCAAGTTCAATAATAATGTCTTTTCTATCTTATAGAAATTTTCTTTCCAAAAGATGGCATTCCTTAAGACAAACACCTTCCGTTCCGCGGGATCATAGAAGTAATAACCTATAGACTTTTTAGGGTATCCCAAAAACCTGCACAAAGAGGATCGACTATCCAACTTGTCTCCCACTAACCTCTTTATGTATGCGAGAGACCCCCAAACCTTTAAGAAATGGTAAAAAGGTGCTTTGCCATGCCACATCTCATGTGGAATCTTTGACACGGCCTTTGAGGGTACTATATTTAGTAGCCTTGTAGCCTTTTCTAAGGAGTGCCCCTAAAAAAATATAGGTACATTGGAAAAGCTCATCATGGAGAGTACCATATCCAATAAGGTACAGTTTCTCCTCTTGGCTACTCCATGGTGTTAGGGTATGTGGGGTGGAGTCTATTTTGAGAGAGAACTATTCTCTTTTAGATAGTCCAGGAATTTAGTACTTTAGTAATATCCTCTTCGATCCGATCAAAGAGTTTTAATACTAAGTCCTTTTCGCTTTTCCACCTCACACCTATACTTTTTGAACCTTTTAAAGGTTTTAGACTTGTACTTGATAAGATACACATATTTGAACCGAGTGTGATCATTGATGAAGGTGATGAAGTAAGAATAGCCTTCTCATGTACTAACTCTAAGTGGACTGAACACATTCGTATGGATAAAATCCAAAGGACTTGTGCTTCGCTCCAATTGTCCTACAAAAATAGCCTTAGTCATTTTGCCCTTCAAACAAGACTCACAAGTTGGAAGTTCCTCAGCACCACTAACATTTTGTGCTTTGAAAGCTTCTATCTTGTTCATCTTATTTTTTGGAGATATGTCCAAATTTAACATGCCATCGAATAACATCTTCTTAGATATCTAATTTTCACTTGATTGAATGTGCATTCAGGGATGGAGTCAGGATTTTTTTTATGGAGGATGAAATCCTAAATTATCAAAAATATAATTTTTTTTATTACTCATTTATACAAATAAGTATAATAAGGAAAAATGCATATTTTCAATAAGAGGAGAGGAAAATTTATAATTTAAGGATGGAAAAAGTGTAATATTTTAAAATTTTAATATAAAAAATGAAGTTTTAATATTTTGAGATGGGGCAAAAGTGTAACATTTTAAAAATTTTAATATAGTTTTAATATTTTGATGTGGCGGAAGTATAATACTATAATAAGGTAAAAAATAAAATTTTAATATTTTGAGAGGGGGTGGTTGCCCCTCCCAACCCCCTAGCTCCATCTATGTGTGCATTAGTGATGGTTGAGAACAAAAAATGTATAATCCTTTGTTAAGTGTACAATGAGCAACTAAAGAATTAATTTCTTTAATGCCTTCAATCTCCCATTTGATATAGAAGGATCAAATCTTTCACTATCCAAGTGAGAATTGAAACATTGTTCTCAACAATATATGGTGCATAATAACAAGGGTTCAATACAAGTATAGAGCTCCCTAAGTCTAACATATTTTATGCCTTTGGCGTTAACCGCAACTCTTGCTCCATAGCCAAGGTGATGGATCATATTTATATCACTAAGTTTTATTTTTCTTTTCATTCTTTGTAACAAATTACAAAGATAAAAACCACATTCGATATCATATATCCATGTGGAAGAATATATCCTTAAATGCACTTTAATAAAGTAATACCCTTTTCAAAGGTGCCAAGGTATTTCTTGCAATACCGTTTCCAATGGGCTATTTTGCCAAAGTAGAAATAAGTAACATTGACTTTATTCTCTATAATCTTCTTGATTCCTCTAGATACCTTTACTAGTTGCTTTCCCTTAAAGGAAGAACGTTTCTTCCTGTTATCTCCCTTTCTAGCACCTCTAGGGCCCATAGACATGTAGGAGGAAAGAAGTGTCAAAGGTTTGCCCTTGTCATGATAGTCTTTTTCTAAATCAACACTTTGATCAATAAAACTCAACAAGGATGTGAGGATCAAATCCTCATGGAGATCATTGTCCATCACTACATCTAAGTTGAAAAGCTTCTTTAACCTAATCATCTTCAGACCGTAGTTGATGACATAAGACTTCACACCCATCCTAGCTTGAAAAAACTCCTTCAACAATATGAACTTCTCATTCCTTGTTTGCTTTACAGCTCTTGTAAAATTAAACCAACATACTACTCATATATCTTTGAGTTTTTTTAAGTTTGTAGATGAGATAATGGGATAGGACAATTCCTAACCCAATCTGTGAACCTTTCACATGTCTCTCGATCTACTTTAATTTTATGGGATGAGAATAACCATGATATAGGACATTTATACATTCCTCAGAATCTAGAACAATTTTGAGGTTTAGTCAAATGTGGAAGTTTGACTCGATTAGTTTACTGGTTTTCAAAATAATGTTGAGTGGATTTTAGCCATTCTTGTGATTTCATAAATCACCAAAGGCAAAAAAGAGAATGTAAGCATGTGATTGAATTTTGATATTTTGAAAACATGTTTATGGTTTTTCAAGTATGTTTTTCTCCCATTATTTTATCAAATCCTTCACCCACTAGAAGAATTCAAAAAATCATTTTTCCTAGTGAGAATCAAGACTCTAAAGATTTGCAAGTGGACCTCCGTGATCGAGTGCTATCCACGAACAATCTAAGGATAAGAAACACTTGTTAATTGCATTATATGCAACGCTTGATATATTTTGCCTCACTTTTCGTGTAGACCCATGATTTATGCAACATCTACACTACAAAGTGTTAAGTCAAACTTACCAATCAAACTTTGATTTAAGACTGCTCCACAACATCCTTATGACTGAATGCCAATATGTGGGAAGCCTTGAATCAAAGGTGCATTGTATGCTAAGTATATACTCATAACTTTCCTCCTAAGTATGGTCCCCGTGATCGAGTGCCATCACATTAATTCGTTAGCATCGTCATGGCATATACTATTGGTAGAAGGAATGGATTAATTAAAACTCCTTTTAATTTATATCCATTTTGACTTAATATTTGAGAACACTTAGACATTCTAAGTGAGGGATTTGAAACTTGCTTGCCAAGATCTCACCAATTCTATCTTTTTATTTAGGTTTTTTATATCCTAATCCATGCATTACATACATCAATAATATATGGAAAATATAAATAAGTAAATACACTAGCATGCTCTCAGGGTGAGAACATCATGAGCCTAACCAAGTGATGCACTTAGAGCCAAAAATGCATCACCCGATTGATTTTAAGTGGGTTGATTAAACTAAGCTATTATATGAGTGTATCCCATACATTCATGGGTCTTCAAGCCTCCTTGAATCTTCTTTGCTCCTTGCAACTTTTACAAGAGAAAGAAAACCTCACACCTAGTGATTCCACTCTCATAACTTTTACAAGATAAATCAAGAGGCATGCAAGCCCCATTTAATACAACCTATTTAAACAACTTTGAAATCAATAAAAGCAATATTAAAGGTTCATGATCATCCCCATTCATTCATCATTCATTCAACACTTAAATAAACAATAAATAAATCAAGAATTGATATTCAATTCTAACAGTTAAATGCTTATCATATAAACAATTAATCAGTCTAGCAAAAAAACAAGCATAACATTTTTGCATACTATTTTTGCCCTAATTTGAGATTAAATTTAACAAGATTTAAGAAAGCATTAAATATGTCCAACATAATTTTGAGACCTTACACAACACTTGTGCATCTATTATGTGTGAAATAAAACACTTGTGGTCATGAAAGCAGCCAAAACAAATAAGTAAACTAGTCATCAACACAAACAGCCATTGTCAACCCAGCCTGGGCACATGGCTAGGCAGTTGGTGCACTCTTGGTGTGCACGCTATTTGGCCAGCACTCGGCAGTAGTTGGCAGGAGCTTTGTTTGGTGAGTTTTGGCTGAGTTAAGTGAGTTTTTGCTCAACTTTTGTGCACCAAAAATTTTAGAACACCTTTTAAATATTAAATCACATAATGTAGATGAAATTTCATATTTAAAACATCTTTCAAATCTGAAAAAATAAGAGCTCAATCATGCTTCAAAAATCAAGTTTATGTGAGAATCACATTCTTCTAAAAATCTCCAATTAAATACAATCCAATTGGATCCAAAAATAACCAAACTAAATTAAGACCAAATAAAACATGCTATATCAACATATAACATAATCCAATACTAAATCAATATTTAACATTAGCTAATCATGAATCAAATTACACTAAAATATAAATTAGCACTTAAAACACATACTAGCATAATATCTATTCATCATCGAAGGAGCCACAAGCATCATCGTCCAAACACTCAAATCTATGATTTAGATCAAGTGTTTGAAGATCTAAATCAATTCATCACTTGAATTAATTAAAGAAAAAGCCAAAATATAGCCTGAAATTAGGCTCTGATACCACTTGAAAGAGGTGTAATGCTAAGGATGAAATTTAAAATATTTAAAAACTGAAATCTAACTTAGATTGCACCAATACAAGGATCTAAATCATGCCTATATAATGGATTAAGGTTGTATTGTTACCTTTTAAGCAAAATCCAACCAAAAACTTGAAGTAGAGCTTCCTTACCCGAAGGTCGATTGGTCTTGGTGCAGTAGAGTCTGATGAACTTTTGATTGGGAAAATCACCTTAGAATCAAGCCAAATATGGATCCAAATTTCACCAACGCGATAGAGAACGTCCAGTAAAAATTTCAGCACCAAAATTCTTTATCAAGACCTTGAACGGAATCCAGAAACTCACTGCTGGAATAGAGGATTACCAAAGCAAGCAATCCGAAATTTATCTTGCCTTTAATGCCAAAGTCCACACACCGATGGACAATACTTTTCTCCTCAATTTAGATGAAAAAAAATCAAGGAGAAAGAGATCTTGTAGGAGGCCAAAAATGGTGAGGGAGGTGTAGAAAAGAGTGATCTATTATTTAGAAAATTCCCCTTAATATTTAGAATTGCCGATTGAGTTTTCTGTGTGACCCATTAGGTTCTATCGCTCATTGGACATGTATTCACAACCTTTGTGACTTTAGAATATCATATATTCATGTTAGTTTAAACTTCTTTGAACTAGCTAACGTAATTCAATTAATCTCTATTAATTAAAGAGTACTCAATCTTTATGGTTGATTTCCAACCTCAAGCCCATGGAGCCCAACAATTGGCCAAATGATGCTTTTGGTGAACCATTCTAACTCTATGCATGCCATAAAAATATGGTACTTTTGTCTCTTATCTCAATGAAAGAAGCCTAGGACTAGATATTTGTCGGCTCCCTAATAGCCTAGATACTATACATCTATTCTTAATGTTCGATTCTAGTTCATGACCTTATCTTTGGAAAAACCCTTTTCCAAATTATCACACTACCTTGGCTAAGGACTCCTTGGAATCAATCATCATAGAATGCATAGGAGATGTATTCGCCCTTCACAGAAATGAGGAGTCAGATCCATTTTTGGATCTCATAAACCTCCATGTCTAAGCAGCACATGCCTAATCACTATCGGAACGCCTGCTAGATGGCCAAAGTGGACTCAAAGCATGAAGACCTAAACACAAGATTACAATCCATCCTTAGGTCAAAGGACTAATTATATGCATTAGCATAAGCTAGAGAACTAGCCACTATCGATTTGCCACTATGACTATCTATTGAATTCTTTGGGCAAGTCTCTAGTATCTTGTTCTCTAATAAGCACCCACTAACATGTACCCATATCACATACGGTTTGCTCATGGAATAGAACAACATCCAACATTGAATTATGCATTGTTAGTGTAAGTCCATCCGAATCTTAGATGTCTTATCTCATAAGATTCAATGACTCAAAATTTTTAAGATCACGATCGTATAAGATTTATTCCATGATCACTACCCAGTGCATAACCAAGTCCCGTAGTCTAGTGTGATCTAAGGACTTCAACCATATGCCAGTGAAGTAATATAAACATATGATGAAGATGGCCATTTATAAAAAATATTATTCAATCAAGATTATCACATGTGAAATAGTTTTTCATGCCAATCTTATTGGCTTGTAGGGTACTATTCCAACACCCTTCACAAAGACAAGGAGTCAAATTTTATCTTGAATCTTATAAACCTCCATGCCAAGTAACTTATACCCAACCTCAACCTAAACAGCTTGCTAAGTGACCAAAGAAGAGTTAAAGTATGAGGATTGGTCACAAGGTTATCATGGATTCTTAAGTTAAAGGACTAATAATATGCACTAGTATAAATTGGAGAACTTGCTATTACCAACTTGCCACTTTGTCTATCTAATGGATTCTTTATGCGGGTCTTCACTACCTTGTTCTCTAATAATCACCCACTAATATACATCTATATCTCATATGTGATTGCTCATGGAATAAAGCAACATCCAACCCTTGGATTTATGCATCATTAGTGTAAGTTTATTTGAATCTTAGATGCCCTATCACATGAGATCCTATGACTTGGAAGATTTAAGATTATGATCGTGTAAGACTTATTTCATGATCACCACTCAATGCATGACCAAGTCCCATATTCTTGTGTGATATAAGGGCTTTATCCAAATGCAAGTGAAGTGAATAAGGAACATAAGATCGATATGGCCATATGATGGATATCACTCAATTAAGATTATCTTACAATGTAATAGTTTACAAGGCCAATCTAATTAGCTTGCGGGTCACTATGTCAACAATCTCCCACTTACCCTAAAGCCAATGCCCTTTGGCCTTAAGATCTATTTTCTCAAGATGTCCTTCAAAGACTATTAGCATTTAGTAGTTTAGATAGTAGTTCTGCTTTATTATCTTCTAAGGCAACTTTATCCACTCAATTATCACCTCTATCAATTAATATCATGTATCAAATGATAATACATTTACTATGTTCAGATCACTGATGAGATCTTAGCTTAAGTCCTAAATTATCTTTCAAAGGCAATTGTAGGCTCTTGCATGCTAGGCACTACATTTGACTCTTGGATGAAGTTCTATCTAAACACCCTCCTTTGTGGTTTACAAAACCACAACATATTTCACTTTAGTGGTTATTTAGGTTATGGTGTCTTGTTGGAACTCTTCCAACTCACCATATTGCCATTACGGCAAAATATAAATCTAGAAATAAATTTTTAGATTTTAGGTCATCTACATCGAATTGAAAACTTGAATCTAAAAACCCTTCGAGCTTCAATACTTTATTATTATATACCAAAAACAAGTCCTTAGTCCTTCTCAAGTACTTAAGGATTGCTTTCACGACCATCCAGTGACTCTCACCAGGATTGGATTAGAACATACTCGTAATGCTTAGCAAGTGTGCCATATCCGATCTTATACGTTGAACGGCATACAATATGCTTTCTATAGTAGATGCATAAGGTATATGGGACATTCTATGTCTCTCATTGTCAGTCTAAGGGGTCATAGACTTGGAGAGGCAAAAATAATGTCCTAAAGGGAAGAATCCCCTTATTGGATTCTTCCATACTAAACTTTAGTATTTTGTCAATGTATGAGGTTTGGGATAGCCCTGGCATCTTTTTAGATCTATCTCTATAGATACATATTCCTAATACATAGAATATGTTTCCCAAATCCTTCATGGAGAATTGAGTAAGTAACGATGATTTAGTACACTCTAACATTATTACCTCATTCCCAATGAGAAGGATGTCATCGACATAAAGCATAATAAACGGTGTGCTACTTCTACTAGCCTTTTATACACACAAGGTTCATAAACATTTTTGACAACGCAAAATAATTTGACTTTCAAATCAAAATATATGTTCCAAGTTTGGGACATTTGTTTAAGTCCATAAATAGATCTCTGGAATTTGCAAACCTTTTACTCACTCACTTTGAATGTAAAACCTTGTAGTTGCTCTGTATAGATTTTTTTTTTTAATGTTTCCATTGAGGAAAGAAATTTTCACATCCATTTGTCATATCTCATAGTTATAATATGCAATTATGGCAAGTGCAATCTGAATAGACTTAGGTATTGTGACCGATGTAAAAGTTTCCTCAAAATTAATATCAACTCTTTGAGTGTAACCTTTTGCCACTAATCGTCCCTTAAAGGTCATCATCTCTCTATTGACTCCTAACTTACGCTTATAGATCCACTTGCAACCAATGGGAACTATTCCCTTTATTAGAACTACCAAAGTCTATACTTTATTGGAGTACATAAAGTCTATTTCAAATTTTATGGCATCTAGCCAATGTCCCAAGTCTATATTTAACATTGCTTCTTTATAGGTCTTTGGATTATTATTCGATTGGCCCATTTCATGAAGAAATTCAAACTTTTCAGGTTGTTTTCTTAATTCAGTCTGACCATCTAAGAGGTTACGTGTAAGGCTCTTTGATATTTATCTATTTCTACCGCTTGTGGGATTTGATGATCATCTTAAATTTCACCAAGTTGAACAACAACACCTTTTCTATCTTATAGAAATTCCTTTTCCAAAAAAGTGGTGTTCCTCAAAACAAAACATTTTTCGTTTCAAGCAATATTGAAAGTAATAATCCAAAGACTCTCTTAGGAATCTAAAAAACTTGCATTAGATAGATTTACTATCTAAATTATTTCTCGCTGTCTATCTCACATATGTGGGAGATTCTCAAACCTTGAGATACTGATAAGAATGTGCTTTACCATACCACATCTCATGCAGCATCTTTGGCACCAACTTTCAAGGTATTTCTCTTAGTAATTTCACTGCTATCATTAAGGCATATCCTCAAAATGAATATAGGCACATTAGAGAAGTTAATCATGGAACATACCATATCCAACAAGGTATGATTACTCATCTCAGCTATTCCATTATATTGGGGTATGCTAATTGGAGTCCATTGAGATGGAATTCCATTCTTATTTAAATAATTTGAGAATTTGGTACTTAAATATTCTCCCCTTAGATCCAATTGAAGAGCTTTAATACTCAGTCCCTTTTACTTTTCTACTTCATTCCTATACACTTTGAACTTTGCTAAGGCCTCAAACTTGTACTAGATAAGATATACATGTTCATAGCAACTATAATTATTGTGAAGGTGATGAAGTAAGAATAGCCTCTTTTCTGACTAACTATTAGTAGTCCACAAACATCTATATGGATCAAATTCAAAGGATTTGTGGAGTGCTCTGTTTGTTCCACAAAAGGAGCCTTGATCATTTATTCCTTTAAACAAGATTCACAAGTAGGAATGTCGTCTATACTGAAAATAAAAATAAGTAAATAGCCTAGCATGCTCCTAGGGTAGGATGACCATGAGCCTAACCAAGTGATGCACTTAGAGCCATAGGTGCATTACTCAGTTGATTTTAAGTGGTTTAGTTAACCTAGCTATTATATGAGTGTATTCCATACATTCATAGGTCTTCAAGCCTCCATAGATCTTCTTTACTCCTTACAACTTATACAAGAGAAAAAAATCATACTCTTAGTAATTCTATTCTCATCACTTTTACAAAGTAGAACAAGAGGTATGCAAACCCCATTTAATACAACCCATTTCAACAACTTGAAACAAACAAAATCAATGTTAAAGGCTCATGATCATTCCTATTAAGTCATCATTCATCCAACACTTAAATGAACAATAAATAAATCAAGAATTGACGTTTAATTCCTTCAATTAAATGCTAATCATATCAACAAGTAATCGGTCATGCAAAACAAACATAACACTTATGCATCATAGTTTTGCCACCATTGGAAATCAACTTTAACAAGTTTTAAAAGCAATTAAAAAGCGTCCAACATAATTTTGAGAACTTGTACAATTCTTGTGCATCTATTATGTGTGTTTCAATACCATTATGGTCACAAAACGAACCAAAATAAAGATCAAAACTTGCCCAAGATAAATTGGGTGCTGCTAGTTGAGGCTAGCTCATGGCTGGGCAGCAACCTATTAGTCACTGCCCTATTGTGTGCTGCTAAGTGCCGGCAGCTCTCTTGTTTTGGGGTTAAGTTCAAGTCAAGCCATTTTAGGCTTAACGTTTGTGTATCAAGATTTTTATAACAACTTCTAAACATCAAAACACACCACATGGATGTAAACTTCAGATTAAAACACCTTTTAAATAGTGAAATATCAAGTGATCAACATTGCATGAAAAACAAGTTCAAAGCAAGAATTAAATTCTTCAAGGAATTTCCAATTATATCCAATCTTATTGGACCTAAAGATGACCAAAAAAACTTAAAGACATTTACAATGTGCTATATCATACAACATCCATCAATGCCAAATCAAAATTCAACACTAGCAAAAATGAATTAAAACAAATCCATCACATGGTTTAATAATCAAAATATATAATAACATGCTTATAATCCATCATCAAGGGAGCCATAAAAAGATCATCCATGCACTCCAACCTATCCTATGGATCAAGTACATGGTGGTGAAGACCAATTATTCACAAGAACCAATCATCCAAACCAAGCAAAGTCCAAATCCATGCATGAATATGGCTCCAATACCACTTGAAGGTAAGTGCAGTACTAGGATTCAAATATTTTCAAAAAACATGAATGTAACTAGCCCACACACATCCCCAAGGGTCAAGACATGCATAGAATCAGATTTAGAGAGGGGAAATACCTGGGTGAAGATAGAAAATTCGAGGACCAAGAAAAACTCTCTTCAACCATTGAAGAAGCTTGTTACTGGCGCAGTAGATTCACTATCGGTTTTGCCAAAGCTGAACTCCTTTTAAGATGAAATTTTTACTGGAATGTCTACACCCATTGAGGATTCTAGAGTCAAAAATCATCCCAATAAAAACATTAGAAGGTCTCCCAAAACACACTGGAAGAAGTTGCCAAAAACTGCTTCAACCAGAGCAAGAGCAACCCAAACATTTTGTCTCTAATGAAATAGTCCACACACCATAACAAGGACCTATTGTATACAATATAGTTGGAGATATCTACAGATAATTTAGGAAAGAAGGCTAAGAAATATGGAGGTGGAAAATGGAGGGAGTAGGAGAGAATAATGGGGATGCTAACAAATTAGATGCCTACTACTCTAGTTTGTTGGGAGAATAATCACACCTTGCTTGCATACCCCAAGTGGCAGCCCATTCTCTTCCTATATCTATATATAGGAGTGGGCTGGTGTGTGGTCACATGCCATCCTCAAGGAGAGGGTGCCAAGTGTCCATGCCAAGGTGGTTACTAACATTTAGTGATTAGTGAATAAGAATATTAATTGAAGCTTACATTTCATCTTATGAAATGTCTTCCAATTAAATTCCAATTCCATATTAAATGAACTCTTCATTTAATTATTCTATCAAAAATTAGGTCTCCAATTTAATAAAATTAAATTCTTTAATTTAATTAATAATTCTTTAACCTAACTCTTAAGTTAAAGTGCCTAACTCTATAAGCTAGTCAAAATTGATTTGACGCTCAAATCAACTTGACCAATTGATAGTCATGTGGTATCAATTAATTAACTCTTAATTAATTGATCTTAATTTAACTCTTAAATTAATTTAACCAATCTAACTTTTAAATTGATCAAGCTAAAATGACTACAATTTCGGCTCCTCCAAAATCAGTTATGAATTTTCTAACTCTTAGAAAATTCCCCTTCTTTCAATAGGCCATGTAATTAGCTTTTGTGTGTAATTCATTAGGTTCTACCATTCATTAGACATGTGCTTATAACTCCTTGTGACTTATGGAATGTAAAATATTCACATTAGCTTAAACTCCTTTAAGCTAAATGACTCAATTTAATTAATCTCATTAATTGAAGAGTACTTAATCTCCATGGTCAATGTCCAACCTCAAGCCCATGGAGCTCATCTAGTTGGCCAAAATAAATTCTCTTAAAAAACCATTCTAACATTATGCGTACTATGCAAATATGATCCTTCCATCTTGTATCTCCTGAAAGAGGCCTAAAGCAAGATATTTGTTAGATTCCGAATAGACTTAATACTGTGCTTCTATTCTCAATATTTGGTTCCCTTTGTGACCTCAGTTTTGGAAATGCCTTTCCAAATTCTCCCATAACCTTGCACAAAAGAGATGCACTTGCCCTTCACAAAGATGAGGAGTTAGATTCCATCTTAGATCTCACGAACCTCCATGCTAAGGGCTCATACCTAACCTCAACCCAAATAGATTGCTAAGCGACTAAGGAAAAGTCAAAGTATAAGGACTAGACACAAGGTTACCATGGATCCCCAAATTAAAAAACTAACAATATGCACTAGCATAAGTTGAAAAACTTGCCACTTTGACTATCTAATTGATTGTCCGAGTGGGTCTTCAGTGCCTTGTTCTCTAACAAGTACCCACCAACATACATCCATATCTCATATAGGATTGCTCATGGAACAAAGCAACATCTAATCCTTGGATTTATGCATCATTAATACAAGTCTATCTGGATCTTAGATGTCCTGTCTTATAAAATCCTATGACTTGGAATATTTAAGATCATGATTGTGTCGGACTTATTCCATGGTCACCACCCAATATGTGACCAAGTCCTATAGTCTTGTGTGATTTAGGGGCTTCATCCAAATGCAAGTGAAGTAAATAAAGAGCATGAGATGATGATGGCCATATGATAATATCATTCAATCAAAATTATCTTACAATGAAATAGTCTATAAGGCCAATCTAATTAGCTTGTAGGATATTATTCCAATAATTTGATAGTACCCTTACAAGGCATCCATCATACTTAGGAGCTTGTATCCTACTGTAGCATCTACTAACTGGTCTATGTGAGGTAGTGAATAGTGATCATTCAAGCAAACTTTGTTCAAGTTATGGAAATCTATGCACACATGCTATTTCCTAATATTCTTAAGAACTAGGACAACATTTGATAGCCACTCAGGAAACTAAATTTCCACCATGTGCTAAGATGCTATGAATTTCTCTACCTTTTTTGTATGATTTTATCTTTGGCTACCCCAAAATTCCTTTTCCTCTATTTAACTGGTTTCACATTGGGATCAATATTTAAAAGGTGCTTGATGATTCTTGGATCAATTCTTTTTAGGTCATTTATTGTGAATGTGAAGACATCCATATTGTTCCTTAAAAATTCAATAAGCTTCTATTTGACCTCAAGGTTTAGCTAGGTTTCTATTCATGTTACCTTTTGAGGATCTCCTAGAACAAGCTCTTTAGTTTGGAGCTCTTCAATGAGTTGGACTTAAACTAGAGCTACGTTCTTATCAACATCCAAATTTGGAGGTATTAGTTTAGAACTATCCTCTTTCTTGATGAAATTCACATAACACTTTTGTGCCTTGAACTAATCACCTCGTACTTTTTCTACCTAACCATCAATAGAAAATTTAGTCTTCATGTGGAGAGAAGAGGCCACATCTTGAAACATGCTATGTATCGAATGCCTTAATATAGCATTGTATGCTAATGGAGAATCTACCACTAAGAATCATAGCATACATGGTTTTTCTCAAGGGACTACTACCTAAGGATATAGGTAACATCACATGTCTAAGAGAGTTGATTGAGGCCTATGTGAATTTGAACAATGCTATTTCACATGATCCATCTTCACTGAACTAAGATCTATCTAAAGACATGAGCAAATAATATATTAATAGAACTACTATTATTTATCAACATATGGCCGACCTCATAATGAGCTATCGTAGTTGTAATAACAAAAGCATCTTGGTGAGGTGTTTAGATTTTCTCTAGATCATTAGGCCCGAAAGATACATTTAAGATATTTTTAATGGCCGTTATCATGCTTATCTCAATCCTTCTACTCTTAATAGGCCGACCATGATGACAATATACTATTATTGCTCGGACATGATCCATTTTAGCTCTATGAGAAACCTTATCGATGAGACCACCTGTTCTCACATTAATAACACCACGAGACTATTAAGGTACTTCCTAAAAGGGAGCATTGTGCCGAGGTGGATTTTGATCAGGGTTAGGAACTGCTCTAAGAACTGAATGCTGAAAGTTTATTGCATCTCGGGTTTTTTGATGAATAGCTCCTCTAAATATCTAGCTTGCACCAATCTCTCAAGACCATTCCTCAAATGTTTACATTTATCCTTAAAATGCTCGAAGTCATTATAGAATTGACAGAATTTCTCCAAGGGTGGTTTAGTAGGGCCACTATTTGCACTTCATGGCCATCGTAACAAATTGGAATTTTCTACTATAAACAAAGCTTGATTGGGAAGACATTTAGAGGAGTAATGTAGTGCTATTACCTCTTTATCGTTAGCTATGTGGGCTTTGTTCAAATTGTTCGGAGAGTCTTTCACTACTTTCTTTCTTATGCTGGATTTCTTTTTCTTTATTTTTCACGCCTCTTCCAAGTTGATATATTTCTTGGCTCTGAGAAATAAAGAATCAAAATTTGATACTATCTTCTCAATAAATGACTTGAAAAATTCTCTATCTCGTAACTCTTGTGTGTTCAGCTAACCAACACTTCTTGAGCTGTTGAAGGAATTTCAATAGTTGTAGTAGTAAATCTTTGTACAAATGATCTGAGTATCGCTTATCTTTTCTGTTGAATGTTGACGAGGCCGAATGAGGTCTTTCGATAGTACTTATTGCTAGCAAACTAGTGTAAAAATACCTCACTGAATTCATCAAAGGAATCTATAGATCCTGGAGTTAATTAGTTAAACTATCTCCAGGTGAGCCCTGTTAGTATAATGAGGAATACCCGGCATTTCATAGCATCAGAATGCTTATGTAATAGAGCGACATGTTCAAACTTACATAGATATTCTAAAGTATCCGACGTTCCAGTATACTCTGCTATGTTCATAGCTTTGAAATTGGGTTGTAATTCTTCTTCTATAGCCTGTGTGCTAAAAGGTATTCCTCATTTACATTTGATGTGGGTTAATCTTTCAACCATATTTTCTTTCACCTTGGCTATTTGTGCTCATAGAGCTTGCACTTCTCCAAAGATGTTGGGTGAACTAACATTATCAGGAGATCTAACTGCCTCCCCAAGCTCTTGAGGAGCTTTAAATATTTAATCTTTAGCTGACTCTTAGGAGTGCCTAAAAATCCTACTTTTGTCCAAAATATTAGACAATCAAGCTGCCAAAGTTGCCTCCACGGTTGAAGATATCATTTGTTGAAGTTGATTCAACACTAAGGTTTCTACCTCAACCTGCACACTTCTCTAAGTCCTATCAATTTTAGAGAAATTCCAAGACATCTCATGGTCGGGACCACCATGCTTTTGGGCATTCACCTCCTTGCCCAATGGAACATCTCTATCTCTTGTTTCTACCACGATCACTCACATATTACCTTAAAATATTCCCATAAATGACGCCAATGATGTAATTTAGAAAATTTAGAATAAAGAATATATTTTAAATGATCTAATGCCTCAGAATAATCTACCATACCTCTATATCAACTCTACATTTTATACATTAACTATAGAGCTATGTTACATCTCGAATATTCTATCATAAATACCAAATGGGTTTCCTGTCTTAAATATGGAAAACCACTTCAATGTTCTCTTTTATCATCAATTGCTAAAATGTTCCTAATATATGCTCAAATTACACGTCTATGATCATAGTATCGTGAACAACTCAACAATCAAGGTCATCCATTTATCAATTGAGCTTCTGTATGCTATCTTTATGAGCTCAAATTAAAGTCTATTTTAACCAGTGATATCAATCAAAATGAGCGAACTCAACTTTTGTGAATCGTGTGTCCCTAACTAACAGCTAACAAGTTTTTTAAGTTGCTAAAGATGTGGTTGTTTGCTAGAAAAAGATCTATTATCTATTGTGATGTAGAGACCTTTACCTAGGATTGATTTATTTTTGTTGTCCTATTGAATCTTTTCTATGATTATTTATAGTTGTTGCATCATTTTTTGAGTATTTTAAATAGATAGTAAGGAATTTTGTAAGCCACTTCGTACGTTATCAATGCCTTCAAACTATTCTTGCATGTGTTTCTCCTCTGCTATTTTAAGAACTCTCTTTTCTATTAATAATATTTCTTGCATTTTTTTATATTCATGCAATTTTTTCGCTCTCATACCTTTTACCATGGCGGTTAAGCTGTTAAGGATGAATGACTCTGATACTAGATATAAAGGCTAAGTTGATTAAGAATTTGAAATGAAAAACAGAAAAAAATTGAGGAAGGTAATTATAGGGAGATGAGGAAATGAGAAGAAAAATGAATATTTGTTACTTAACCAAAAATAGCACTCCTACATTTATAAAAACTTCTGGGAAAAAGGGACAAATTGCAGCCAATTCTCATTATGGATTTTGAATTTGTTGTGCAAATTCCCTTAGGTTAAATGGTGGCCTAAGATTGGAAGAATTGGTCAATGTAGCTTTTAATGTGGTCCTTTGATGGATGGGATGGATAAACAACCCAAATTCTTTAAGTCCCAACCCTTTCTCTCGAAATGGTCCAATGGTTGTGACTTCTTGAACTGATGTTAAAACACATCGTTAGGTTTAGTGGTTGAAGGTCAACTTCCTTGTTTTACCACATCCTAGTTGTTGGATCGTTTGATCTCTGGTTGATGTTGGGAATTTAAATCTCGATCAGATGATTGGATTAATATGAAATCCTTCTCCTTCTCTTTCTGCTTGATTCATTATGTGTATTGTCTTTTATTTTGAACCAATTGAGTTTGTTTCCTCTTCTCAGCTCTTTCTCTTTTACCCGCAAAATTTTGATTCTGTTATTCATATGTGTACCTACAGGAAATGTGTGTGTTCCCTTCAACTATATGGGATGCATGATGACAATATGCTTTTATTTTTAGGGTTTGTTTGCTTTAATTAATTATGCTTGATAGATACATAATCACTCCTAATATATTATTTATTTGCCTTAATCTAGGGCCCATGATAAGTCAATGGCCCAGTATTAAATTGAAATATGGATCAAAAGGGAAGGGGCTTGATACGTTTTTTTTTTGGGTTGGATAATATTCAAAAAGACTAAATTACCCTTGATTAGTATATAAAATGATATATTAAAATAAATAATAAAAGGTTATAATCATAAAATCATATATTTTGTTTTAATTTCTGTTTCAATTAATCTTACCAACAAAACATGAAACTATATTGCTTTATTTTGATAGACTTAAAACATATCCATTTATTTATATATCATTCATAATTATATCATTCACTACAAACTAACTCTCAATATAGAGAATGTGCATGTGATTGATAGAAAATATAAATTTTATCACAACTAATTTTTTGCTAGGAAAGTGATACCACTTCTTTAAATTTTTAATAAAATTAATATCTTGTCAATTATTTATATTTCTTTTTTGTTTTGAGTTAAATAAAAAGATAAAAAAAATATGTAATTTATGTTGGTTGGGTATTTACTTGGTAAGATTTAACTGAGAAGTGAATTGACATATCTATAAAATATCATACTAAATATCAATTGAAAAAATTTAATATTAGTTGTTCTTTTATTTTTAAATTTTTTGTTCAATAATTTTGTATAATAAATTTTTAAAAATAAAAAGTACTATTAATATAAAAATTAAATATTAAACCCTACTCACATTTTTAATTTGCAAAATATATAGTTTTACTAACTTAGAAAACTATAAATACATAATAGCTATAAAAGTTAAAGGATCTTAATTACACAATTTTATAATAATTAAATTAAACTGATTATTAATATGTTGAGAATTAGATTTGAACTCGAACCAACCCTTAGTGTGCCTGCATTTGTAAGGAAATAAAGTCACACCTTTGTTAATAGCTATAACAATTAGTATTAGAATGAGATTATAGGTTCGAGTCCCCAAGCTGTTGATGGAGAGGGATTATTGAATTTATTGCTAGCATTATTCTTTAAATCAAGGACTGACTACTCGAATAATAGGGCTTATCAATCATAGCTATCTCAAGCCTATATGGTGTTTTGCACTGCCAAATGTATAAAAAAATAAAATTATGTCTTTACTAACAATTATAATTTTTAGTATAGTGGTAAACACTTGATCTGATAGTATATGTTTAGCATAACCAAGATTCCTTTGATTTTCAAATTCTTGGTCTAGATATGAATGCATCATTATAATTTACTTTCTAGTTATAAGAGATAAGAATATTATTATAATAGGATCTTGAAAAATCTCTTTAAATAAGGAAGATTAATTCCGGCTAATTAGGGAAGTTTCAATAGATCTCAAGATGGATAATTCTAGAATAAATAAAGCAACAATTATTATTATTATTATTATTATTATTATTATTATTATTATTATTATTA
>JACGDI010004975.1:560532-612045 GCA_014898725.1 Jacaranda copaia | reverse complement strand
TTATTATTATTATTATTATTATTATTATTATTATTATTCTTGTTGTTGTTGTTGCTTAAGTATTGAGTTTTTCGATTTTCTAAGTTTTTAAAATATTAAAATTAACCAAATTAATCAATCTCCCGCATACTCTATGCCATATATATATAAGAATAGTTCTCTTGATCAAATTGTATAATTTGGTCGAATTTTTAAAATTTTTAAATTTACTGATTCTCTTGAATTAATTACAATGGTTTCATTAGTTGCTTAATATTATAGTAAAGTCATGATTTTTTAAAATCATTAAAATATGACAAGTTATCACATCATCAAACTTAGCACGTTTTTAAACCCACTCATACGTACACAATTTATGGTATTATATACAAGAATGGTCTTTTAATCATAATTGTACAATTTCAATCAAATTTTGAATTTCTCAAGTACAAAACTTTTTAATTGTTTGAAATAATTTTATTAGTTACTTAAAATTTATAGTAAAGTTCTTGGTTTCTATATTATTTCGTACCAAGTAACCAAATTTAATGATCGTTTCATTATATTCTTATCTTGTTGGCACATGTAAGTAAATTTATACTATACGTATGGAAATGGATATTAAACTACATTCATACAATTTTTAGCGAGTTTTGAATTCTTAAAGTTTACATTTTTTTAAATTGTTTGAAATGATTTTATTAATTACTTAATATTAATTGCATAATTGATTTTTGAAATCATTAAAATATACTAATTAGTCATCTAAGTAAATGTAATAATTTTGTAATACATTCTTTAACCGTTTCCCGTACATAAATTTATACTATTACATAGAGGTTTGCTGAACTTTGCACAAATTTTAAGCAAGTAAAAACTTATTTAACGATGCAAATCCAAATAGAAATCCATATCCAACATTGGCTACAATATTGTTGAACAAATTTAAAGGCAATGCATTTTACATATCGATGAAAATTTGGTTGTTAATTACCTTCCAAACCTACCATTATCATCAATAAGGACAGATGTCACTTATTGTTGTGCTATTCTTTCTGTAAAAATGAAAAATATATTGCCGAGAATTTTTTAAGGGAAAAAAAAGGTAAAAGACAACTGCTTATCATAAGGAAAATTAAGACCTTAAAAATATATAAATAAATAAATATATATATATATAAATAAGAAAAGGGTTTGTAAATTCAACAAATTAAGTCTATTAAGATGGACACCCAAACCTAAATGAGTTGTAATCTACAAAGGACCTAACCAATATAAATACCAACTCCCAAAACTAAAAGGATCTAATTATTCATTTGAGAAAAAAAAAAAAAAAAAAAAAAAAAAAAAACTCAACATGTTCCTTTAACAAGTGCATTCCAGGAGCAAAATAACAATTCATTTAGTTGATTTCCAAAAAGGACCATAACTCTATTTCAATGCAGCATCATTTGACGCCATTTGTGGTAACTCCATTCTAAAGCATCGAATGTGGAGGCTACAAACATGATCCAGAGCTCATGACTCTAGTGCCTAAGTGGCACAACGAAGTGAGAATACAGAGAATAACCTATTAGAAGCATAGTCTCAGCTGGTACTAAGCCATCATCTAAAATGCATCCGCCATTGAAGAAAACACCCGCACAACAAATTTCACTTCCTAAAGGGCTAATGCAACAGATAACTCAGGAAGCATTACTGGTGCAAGTAGAGAATGCCTCCGCAAGAGCTAAGGCTAAAGTGGTGGTTCAATATGTGGACAAGAAAGTGAGAGTGGTGGACGTGTAATCTTTTCTCCAACCTTTCCATTCATGGTGATTGGCTATTACAATAAGAGTTCCAACTAATTCAATAGTCTCTCAATGCTTAAGAGGAGCCAAAAGTGAATACCTTCCCTTGGTCATCACCCTCGTGAGACATATCTTATTATGCCTAGCCATCTTGGTGGAATCATTTCCCCAAGGTATGATGATCACCAACTTGGTGGAATTTAATGGCACATTGACCTTTAAGAGCACCTTGACAACTTCCTGACATGAATGGAGCTCTATAACTTGAGAGTGTTGCTTATTTAAGGAGTTTTGTACTACTCTCACCAAGTGCGCTTTAACATTATTTTATCAAATGCCAGTAGGATCCCTCATTAGCTTCGAGCAATTGGCATAACACTTGCTCTACAACTTTTCCATAAACTACAGGTACACTAAAATGTAGGAAATCCAACATATTGAGGAGTTCTTACCCCTATTATCTAATACAACTTAAAGCACTAGAAATTCTAAGAATTTGTAGTGAGAAAGTTGCCCACTACCCTAGAGAAACTCCTCATCCAAGCAGAAAAGTACATTTGAATCGAGAGCACCAACAAATGAAAGATATGAGAAGTAGATATCAACTATGGAAGAAAGCCAGATGACTACCGGCATAGTCCTCAGCAGGCTTTCCCTATATACACTCTTTGAATGTCCCGAGGGCAAAGGTACTCGTGGTTGTAAGCGCAAGGCTTAATTTGGCATCCCCTAAAAATGGTAGATAATTTGAAAAGGCATAAGTCCCCAAACTACTATAGCTCTCACCAGGGCTAGGGTATGAAAAGAGGAGTATCATAATTTGAAGGATGAAATTGAGAAGTTAATCCAACATGGTTGCCTAAAAAAATATATGGCCCAAACTTAGGACAACCTTAAGAATTGATCCAAACAAGGAAACAATAGAGCACCCATCTGACTAACATTTAAAGTTTAGGTAGTGATAACATGAGATTAGAACCCTACCAATTACTGGTGTTATCTCGATGATTTTAGGAGGACCTGTAGGAGTTGATTCCTTTAATGTGAGAAATGCAACTGCAAGAGCAGCAGAGTAGGCCTACGCTTACATTTAGAAACTAACTCTAGACATATATTAAGTGCACCCCTCACTTCCTAATGTCACCTTTAGAGATAAAGATAATGGAGACCAAGTAAGGTGAGTATATTAACACATTAGCGATCGTAGCCACCCTCATCAAATTTTTGGTGAAGAAAATTTTGATGGACAATTAAGAGCTCAACGAGCATCATCTTTCATGATATCTTCCTTCAACTAGGCATAGGAAAATGCCCTAATGCAAAAGATAAATGCCAGCTTAGATGGATTCACAAACGAGAGCATAGAAACACTCAGAGAAATCTCTCTCTCCTTTTTCCTAGGGCACTCACCTTCAGAGAACCACTAAGATGGTGAAAGTATTGGAAGTCAAAGCTTAGTCCACATACAATTTTATTCTTGGGAGGCCTACTTTGAATCTTCTTGAAGTAGTAGTGTCAGCCTACCTAGAACCAGGACTTGCCAAAACCCATCCTACTTAGGGCGAGTTTTGAAGTATTCCTAAGTTGGGTCTTAGATTTTAATTTTTAAACAAGGATCCAACCCTAAACCTGACATGTTATAATATATTTTATGTATAATTTTATTCACTATAGATATATTAATGTAATGTGTATTCATATATGGGCCAAAAAGGTGACATATATAATGTGTATAAACGTAACAATCTAATTATAAAAAATAACTAGATAAAAACTTAACTATACTTCATCAAAGGATATAATCATGATCTTAAGATGGAATTGGTTGCAGATTGCTTAAATCCAAGGTAGAAAATGATGATGATGTTGAACTCTTCAAAACTGCCAAATCCTGGCACAGCAGAGAACCAGAAACAATTGCTCAAGAAAATCACCTCTGATTCAGCTGATATTTGGATAGAAACTCCTCAACACCTTTGAGGATCTCCAGTAAAAATTTCAGCAAAAATAAAAATCAGCAAGGTCACCAAAAATGCCTCCAAATAATCTGCACTGCAGTAGATCTATCGGGAGCAAAGCTCAATCGTGAAGCCTTTAATGAAATGATCCACACACCCAAGGCAAGCTCCAATCTACCCTTAGTCAGTTAGTTCACCAATGGATGAATAAGAGATGAAGGCCGAAAATGATGGAGAAAGGTGAGGAAAGTGTGTGAAACTTCGACATATGAGTGGATCACACTTTTAGAGGGAAAAATGGAATCTAAGCAAGTTGATTGCCAATAGTGAAGTGGCCTGCCACCTCTCTCCTATTTATAGGGAGGGAGGTGTGATGCAAGTTGGCATCACACCATCCATGAGGTGGGGTGCCAACTAAGTAAGCCACTTGCATGTGAAATGTTGATTTCACTAGCATTTGAATTTCATTTGGAATTTTCATTTCATCTTATGAAATGTCATTCAAATTAATTTTAAATGCACCTAAAATGAACTCCTTCATTTGAATTTTATCCAAAATTAACTCCTCACATTAATTAAAGTAACTTTTTAATTTAATTAATTGGTCTTGACGTAACCCCTTAAGTTATCTAACTTAACTCTTTAAGCTAAGAGGTGTTAACTTAACTCCTCAGGTTAACTTGATCAATTAATTGTCATATAGCACCAATTAAATTAATTCATTAATTTAATTGGTCTAATTTAACTCCTTAAATTATTTTAATAAATTTAACAATTAAATCAATGAAGCTAAAATGACTACAAATTAGCCAACCATTTATCTCCACAAAATCAATCAAAAGGGATTTTCTAACTCTTAGAAAATTCCTTCCATCAAATAGAACTTCCTTTAGGCTTTTGTGTGTGACCCATTATGTTCTCCTATTCATTGGATATAGGCTCACAACTCTTGTGATATTTTGAATATTGAAATATTTGCTTTAATTTAAATTTCTTAAACTAATAACCCAATTTAATTAATCTATATTAATTGAACAATATCTAATCTTAACGGTCAATGTCTAACCTCAAGCCCATGGAGCCCAACTAATTGGTCAAAATGAATATGCTCTTGGTGAACCATTATAACTTTGTGCCTACTATGCAAATGCAGTTTTTCTATCTCCTATCTCATAAAAAAGGCCTAGAACAAGATATTTGCTTACTTCCTAATAGCCTTAATAACTATGTTTCTATTCCCAATGTTCCATTCTAGTTTATGATCTCGTCTTTGGAAAACTCCTTTTTGAAATTAGCATATTGCCTTACACAAAGACTCCTTAGAATAGATCAATATAGAATATGAAGGAGATGTACTCACCTTTCACAATGAAGATGAGATGGATCCCATCTTGGATCTTACAAACTTCTATGTCTAAGTAACTCACACCTAATCTTAGCCCAAATGACCCATAAAGTGGTCAAGGAAAAGTTAAAGCATGAGGACCCAAACACAAGGTTACTATAGATTCTCAAGACTAAGGACTAATTATATGCACTAATGTAAGTTAGAGAACTTGCAAATATGACTATCTAGTGGATTCTCTGAGTGGGCCTTCAGTAAACTTGTTTTCTAATAAACACCTACTAACATGCATCCATGTCTAACATGGATTACTCATGAAATGGAGTAATATCTAACTTGAATTTATGCATTGTTAGTACAAGTTTATTTGAATATTAGTTGTCCGACCTCATAAGATTATATAACTTGGAATATTTTAAGATCATGACCATGTAAGACTTATTTAATGATCATCTCCCAGAGTGCAACTAAGTCCTATAATCTTGTGTGATCTAAGGGCTTCAATCACATAATAGTAAAGTAAAATAAGCACAAGATAAAGATGGCCATTGAATATGAATATCATTCAATCAAAATTGTATCACAAGTGAAATAGTTTACATGCCAATCTAATTGGCTGTTACGCACTATTCTAACAATCTCCTACCTACCTTAAAGCTAATTCCCTATAGTGTTAAGACCCATCTTCTCAAGATGTCCTTCAAAAACCTTATGCCTTCAGGGTTTAGTCAGTGAATTAGTTATATTCTTTTCTAAGGCTACCCTCTCCACTTAGATGTTGCCTCTATTAATGATCTCACAGATTAAATGATATTACCTTAAAATCTATAGCTTGTGCAGCTACTTTGTTGTTGTCATAGAAGACAACTATAGGCACAGCAATGCTAGGCAGTACATCCAGCTCTTGAATGAAGTTTTCATCCAAGCGCCTTTCTTTGTAGCTTTCGAAGGCTAATATATTATGCCTCTATGGTAAAATCGGCAGTGGTGTCTTGCTTGAAACTCTTCTTAACTTACCATGCCTCTATTTAGGCAAAATATAAATCTAGAAGTGGATTTTAGCTCATCTACATTGGATTGAAAATTATAATCTGAAAACTCCTCAAGTTTCAATTCTCTATTGCCACATACTAGAAACAAAACCTTGGTCCTTCTCAAGTACTTAAAGATTGCTTTAACGGCTTTCCAGTGGCATTCACAAGGGTCAGATTGATAGCAACTCATAAAACTTAGAATGCGTGCCACATCAAAACTTGTACATTGAACATCATATATTATGCTCCCTATAGTGGACGCATAAGGTACTAGGACATTCTATGTCTCTTTCCGTCAATCTTAGGGGTAATATGAAGATCGTATCCCATGAGAATAAATCCTTTCTTGGATTCTTTCACACTAGACCTCTATCTTGTTAATGCATGGTGTTTAGGAAAGCCCCAGCATCCTCTTTGATCTATTTTTATAGATATGTATTCCTAGTATGTAGTATGCTTCTCCCTAATTCTTCATAGAGAATTGTGTAGATAACCATGCTTTAGTATACTCTAACATTTCTCTCATTTCCAATAAAAAGAATGTTATCGACATAAAGCATAATAAATTATACACTACTCTTACTAGCCTTTTTATACACACAAGGTTCATACACTTTTTTGACAAAGTCAAATGATTTGATTGTCTTATCAAAACATATGTTCCAACTTTGGGACACTTGTTTGAGTCCATAATTGGACCTTTCGAGTTTGTAAACCTTTTGCTCACTCCATTTGGATGTATAATCTTGCGGTTGCACCATATAGACTTTTTCTTCAGTATTTTCGTTGAGGAAAGTAGTTTTCACATCCATTTGTCATATCTCACAATCATAATATGCAATTATAGCAAGTAAAATCCTAATAGACTTAGGCATAACGACCAATGAAAAGGTTTTACCAAAATCGATACCAGGCCTTTAAGTGTAACCCTTTGCCACTAGTCACGCCTTAATTACCATAACCTCTCATTCTATTCCTACCTTACACTTATAGACCCACTTGCAACTAATGGGTACTATACCTCTTTGTTAGATTTATCAAAGTCCATACTTTTTTGGAATACATGGAATCTATTTCAGATTTCATGTCATCTAGCCAATGTCCTAAATTTATGTCCAACATAACTTCCTCATAGGTCTTCAAATCACTATCTCATTAGCCAGTGTCATGAAGGAATTTGAACCTTTAAAATTGCTTCTTAATTCATTCTGACCTTTTCAGAGGTTGTGTACAAGGCTCTTGTTGTTTACTTGTTTCTATCACTTGTAAGATTTGTTAATCATCTTGAACTTTATCAAGTTTAACAACAATGTCTTTTCTATCTAATAAAAACATCTTGTCCAAAAAGTGGGCGTTCCTTGGAACAAATATCTTTTATTCTGAGAGATTATAGAAATAAAAGCCCAAAAACTCTCTTAGGTATCCTACTTACTTGCACAAGGTGGATCTCATATCCAACTTGTCTCCCACTAGCCACATGACATAAATGGGAGACCCCTAAATCTTTAGAAACGATTAAGAGGGTACTTTGTCATATCACATCTCATGTATTGTCTTTAGCATTGACTTTGAGGGTATTATACTTAGTAACCTCATTGATATTTGTAAGGCGTATTCCCAAAAAGATATAGACACATCATAAAAGCTTATCATGGAACGTACCATGTCCAATAAGACACAGTTTCTCCTCTTGGCTACTGTAATGTGTTGGGGTGTGCTCAATGGAGTCCATTGAGAAAGAATCCCATTTTTTTAAGATAATCCTAGAATTTGGTACTTAAGTATTCTCTCTCTCAATCCGATCGAAGAACTTTAATACTTAATCCCTTTTGCTTTTCTTCTTTTTTCCTATACTCTTTGAACTTTTCAAAGGCTTTGAACTTGTACTTCATAAAATACACATGTCTGAACTGAATATGATCATCAGTGAAAATGATGAAGTATGAATAGCCTCTTCTCACACTAACTCTTAGTGATCCACAAACATTCATGTGGATCAATTCCAAAGGACTTGTGGTTAGCTTTATTTGTCCTACAAAAAGAGATGTAATCATTTTTTCCTTTAAATAAGACTCACAAGTAGGAAAATCCTCTATGTCACTAAATTTAGAGCTTTGAAGGCTTCTAACTTGTTTATCTTATTATAAGAAATATGTCCAAGTTTTGCATACCATAAAGTGGCATCTTCTTAGTTATCTAATTTTCTTTTACTTTGTTAAATGTGCAATAATAATAGTTGAGAATCCAAAATGCACAATCCATTGTTCAATATACCTTGTGCTAAAGAACCATTCTTTAATATCTTCAAATTTTCATTAGATATAGAAAAACCATATCATTCATTATCCAAAATGGGAATAGAAATAATGTTCTTAACAAGATTGGGTACATAATAGTAAGGATAAAGTACAATGTAGGAGTTTCCCAAGTCTAACTTGATAACGCTTTCGACCATGGCTATAACGTTTGCTCTATTGCCTAGACGTAGGATCATATCCCCATCATTTAGACTCTTTCTTCTTTCTATCCCCTGTAATGAATTACAAAGCTGAGAACCATTTGTGGTATCAAATACCTATGAGGAAGAATTATCAGTAAGTGCACTTTAATAAAGTACATACCCTTCCCAAGGGTTGTGAGACACTCCTTGCAATTTCTCTTCTAATGGCCTTTTCTTGCCACAATAGAAATAAGTTTCATCAACTTTTCTGTCTTTTTTTCTCTTGACTCTCTCCGGATCTTTCAAAGGTTGCTTTCTCTTAGAAGAAAAACTTTTCTTCATTTTACCTCTCTTTCTAGCACCCATAGGGCTCTTAAACTTGAAGTATGAAGCAAGCACAAAAGGTTTGTATTTCTTCTTGCTTTGTCATGTTGACGTTCATAATGAATTGGTCAAATAAGCTAGGCAATGATTACAGATCAAATCTATGTAGAGTTCATTGTCCATAGCTATATCTAATTGACCAAGCTTCTTATTAAGATCGATTATTTTAATGCCATGGTCATGGATACTTAAGCCCTTATTCATTCTAGTCTAGAAGAGCTCCTTAGACTATGAGAACCTTTCATGTCTAATTTTCATGCCGTATAACTTTTGTAGGTATAAGTAAATATCATGGGCGGTTTTCAAGTGCTCATAAGACTTTTGGAGCTCATTGGACATAGAAGCCAACATGAGGTAACATGTTTGTAGTTCATCATCTACCCACTTTATGAACATTTCATGTGCCTAATTGTCGGCATTATCACCAATGGTGTCTAGCAGACTTTGAGTAAGCACATATTCCTCCTATTTGAATCAAGAATAATTTTGAGGTTTCTATGCTAATCTTGGAAGTTAGGCCTAATGGGTTTATTGGTTTCCAAAGTAATGTTGAGTGGATTCTTAGCCATTTGATTTGAGATTTCAAAAATCTACAAAGACGAAAAAGAGAGTATAAGTATGTGATTGAATATTAATATTAAAAACATGTTTATGAACTTTCAAACATGTTTTTCTCCTACTACTTTATCAAATTCGTCACCCCTTAGAAGAATTTAGGAAATGTCATTTTCCATTGAGAATCAAGGCCTTAAGGACTTATGGTGGACCTATGACTTGTGTGCCATCTACAAACAATCAAAAGGTAAACAACTTTTGTGAATTGCATCTTTATGCAACCTTTGATATATTTTACGTCACTTTTCAAGTGGACCTATGACTCATGTACCGTCTACTCTATAAGGTGTTAAATCAAACTTACCAATCAAGCATTTATTCAAAATTGCACTATGTCATCCCACGACTTGTGTGCCAATGCATAGAAAGCATCAAATCAAAAATGCATCATATGGTAAATACATTATCAGAGCTTTCTACCATAAGTGTGACCCACAACTCGTGTTTCATCACACAAAGATAGTAGCATCATCATGTCATATGCTATTGGTAAAAGGCATAGATTAATTAATACTCATTTTAATTTGTATTCATTTTGACTTAATATTTGAAAGCATAGTCTCCTCTAAGTGAAGGAATTTTCTTGCTTACAAAGATCTCATCTATTTTATCTTCTTATTTAGGTTTTTAATATCCTAACCATGCATCTCATACATCAATAGGATATGGAAAATATAAATAAGTAAATGCATTTAACATGCTCCTAGGGTGGAATGATCATAAGTCTTAACCAAGTAGTGCACTTTAAAGTCATAGGTGCACTACATAGTTGATTTTAAATAAGTTGATTAAATCTAGCTATTACATAAATGTATCCCATACATTCATATGTCTTCATGCCTCTAACGGTTTTCTTGTCTCCTTGAAATAATTACACGAGAAAAGATATCTCCACTCCTAATGATTCTACTCTTATAACATTTACAAGATAGAAATTAAAGGGCATGCAAGTTGTAATATAATACAACCCTTTTCAACAACTTGAAACAAATAAAATTAATATTAAAGGCTCGTGTTCATCCCCATTCATTCATCATCCATTCAAACATTAAATTAACAATAAATAGGAATTGATATTCAATTCCATAATTAAATGCTTATCTCATAAACAATTAATTAACTTGTAAAAATAAGCATAACAATTAAGCATTTTAATTTTGCACCAAATTGAAGACCAACATGAACAAGATTTTAAAAGCAATAAAAATTATCAAACATAATTTTGAGAATTTGTACAACACATGTGCATCTAATTAGATGATTTAGATTAATTTTGATCACAAAAATAACACAAAAAGAGACTCAAAACTCATCCATAACCAAGCTAGGTGCCGCTACCCTAGCCAAGCCGCTTAACCATATGGAAAGCGCACGCCAGACATGCTTGCTGCTGGGTCAATGCTCAGCTATGTGCAGCAGCACCACTATTTTAAGGTTTGGATTGAGTTAAGGTCCTTTCGGTCCATTTTATGCACTAAATCACACATTTTAGATAAATTTCCATATCAAAAACACCTTTTAAAAATGAAAATTCAAGTGCTCAAACATGTTTCAAAAATCAAGTTCAAGTAAGAATCAACATTCTTCAAAAATCTCCAAAAAAGACCAAAATACCTTAAGGCCAAATTTAACATGTCATATCAATATATAACATCACTCAATGATAAATTAACATTTAACATATACATCCATTAATCAAAAATACAATAACATATGAATTAACTCTTAAAACACATATTAGCTTAATTTAATTCATCATCGAAGAAGCCACAAGCAACATCAACCAAACACTCAAATCCTTGAATTGGATCAAATATTTAGAGATCTAGATTGATTCATCACATGAATGAATCAAACAAAAATCCAAATTAAAGCATGAATTTGGTTTTGATACCACTTGAAGTAAATGTAGCATAAGGATCCAAGTTATAAAGCAAAAATAGCTAAATGAAAACTTGATTACACTTCATTAAAGGAATACACTTCATTCAAAGATCTAATCATGCTCTTAAGATGGATTTGGTTGTAGAAAAGTGCCACAATTGCTTAAATCTAAGTTAGAAAAAAATGATAATGTTGAACACTTCAAAATTGCCAAATCCTAGTGCAACAGAGAATCAGAAACAATTGCCCAAGAAAATTACCTCCAATTGAGTGAAATTTGGATAGCAACTCCCTAACACCTTTGAGGATCTCCAGTAAAAATTTTTACAAAAATAAAAATTAGCAAGGTCACCAAAAATACCTCAAAATAAATTTGCATTGTGGTGGATTTGTCAAAAGCAAAGCTCAATTGTGAAACCTCTAATGAAATGATCCATAAACCCAAGTCAAGCTCCAATCAACCTCTAGTTAATTAGATCACCAAAGAATGAATAAGAGATAAAGGCTAAAAATGGTGGAGAAAGGTAAGGAAAGTGTGTGAAACTTCAACATATGAGTGGATCATATTTTCGGAGGGAATAATGAAAGATAAGCAAGTTGATTGCCAATAGTGGAGCGGCTAGCCACCTCTCTCCTGTTCTCTCCTGTTTATAGGAAAAGAGGTGTGATGCAAGTTGGCATCACACCCTCCATGAGGAGGGATGCCAACTAAGCAAAGAATTAATTTAATTGGTCTAATTTAACTCATTAAATTATTTTGATCAATTTAGCAATTAAATCAATGATGCCAAAATGACAAAATTAGAAAACCATTTATCTCTACAAAATTGGCCACAAGGGATTTTTTAACTCTTAAAAAATTTCTTCCATTAAATAGAACTTCCTTTAGGCTTTCGTATGTAACCTATCAGATTCTCCTATGTTGGAATAGTGCACCACAAGTTAATGAAATTGACATGTGAATTATTTCACTTGTGATGCAATCTTGATTGAATGATATATCCTCTAAATGGCCATCTTCATCTTATGCTTATATAACATCACTGGCATATGGTTGAAGCCCTTAGATTACATAAGACTATAAAACTTGGTTATGTACTGGGTGGTGATCATGGAATAAGTCTTAAGGATTATGTTCTTAAAAATCCCAAGTCATAGAATCTTATGAGATAGGGCATCTAATATTCGGATAGACTTGTACTAGCAATGCATAATCTAAGCATTGGATGCTGCTCCATTCCATGAGCATACCGTATATGATATAGGTGCATATTAGTGAGTGCTTGTTATAAAATAAGGCACTAGAGACCCACCCGGAGAATCCATTAGATAGATGTAGTGGAAAGTTAGTTTTATCTAGTTCTCTAGCTTACACTTGTGTGTATAATTAGTCTTTTGACGTGAGGATCCATTGCAACCTCTTGTTTAGATCCTCATGCTTTGATTCCACTTTGCTCACTTAGCAGGCATTCTAGTGGTGATTAGGTATGAGCTACTTAGACATAGAAGTTTATGAGATCTAAGATGAGATTTGACTCCTTGTCTTTGTTAAAGGTAAGTGCATCTCCTATACATTCTATGATGATCGATTCTAAGGAGTCCTTGGCCAAGGTAGTGTGACAATTTGGAAAAGGGGTTTTCCAAAAATAAGGTTACAAACCAAAATCGAACATTAATAATAGATGATAGTATCAAATATATTAGAGAGCCAAAAATATTTTGCCCTAGGCCTCTTTCATAGAGATAGAAACAGGAAGGATCATATTTACAAAGTACGCGTAGGGGCAGAATAGTTCACCATAAGCGTCATTTGGCTAATTATTAGGCTCCATGCACTTGAGGTTGGACATTAACCATAAAGATTGGGTACTTAACAATTAACAGAGATTAATTGAATTGAGTCGGTTAGTTTAAAGAATTTTAAACTGACATGAATATATGATATTCTAAAATCAAAAAGGTTGTGAGCCCATGTCCAATGAGTACTAGAACCTAATGGGCCACACAAAAAATTCAATCAGCAATCCTAAATATTGAGGAAAATTTTCTAAGGGTTAGAAAAATTCCTAGATGGCCAAAAATTGAGGGAATCGGTTGACACAATTTTTAGTCATCTTGGCTTGATCAATTTAATTGTTAAATTGACTTAATTAATTTAAGGAGTTAAATTATGACCAATTAAATTAAGTGTTAATTTAATTTGGTACCCCATGACTATCAATTGGTCAAGTAAACTTAAGGTTTTAAGTTAACAAAATCTAGCTTAAAGAGTTAAGCTAATTGACTCAAATGTTAAGTTAAAGTTTAATTAAATTAAAGTGTTTAATTTAATTAAAATGAAGAATTAATTTTGGAGGTATAATTCAAATGAAATGTTCATTTGGTGCTGAATTAGAATTTAATTAGGTAAACATTTCATGAGATGAAATATAGATTCCAAATTAAATTCAAATTCAACACAAATTAACATGTGACTTGCAAGATGCTTGCAAGTTGGCATGCTTAGGTGGCACCCCCACCTTGAGGAGGGGCATCACACCTTCTCCACTCTATATATAGATATGGAATAGGGGGTAGCCAGCACTAAGATTATTCACTCATTTTGTGCATCTGAAAGTTAGATTCAAAATTCCCTCCAAAAGTAATTCTCTCAGGTATTGAGGCTTCCCTCTCTTCTTCACCTACCTCACCATTTTCCATATCTTACCAGATATATTTCTCCTTGATTCTCCCATCTAAATTTAGGAGAAAAGGATTGTCAATTGGTATGTGGACTTTGATATTAGAGGCAAGATGAATTTTGAATTGGTTGCTTTGGTGATCCTCTATTCGAGTAGTGTGTTTCTGGATTCTGTTCAAGGTATTTCCAGAGGATTTTGGTGCTGAAATTTTTCATGGACGTTCTCCATTGAGTTAGTGAAATGGGTCCAGATTTGGCTTGAATTCGAGGTGATTTGCCCAATCAAAAATTGATCACACATTATTGCACCAGAGGTAGTCTGCTTTCAGGAAAGGAAGCACTACTTCAAGTTTTGGTAGGATTTTGCTTAATTGGTAACAATATGACCTTAATCCATTATATAGGCATCATTTAGATCTTTGTATTAGTGTACTCTAAGTTAGATTTCAGTTTTAAATGTTTTAAATTGGATCCTTAGCATTACACCTCTTTCAAGTGGTATTCGAGCTTGATTTCGTGCTATATTTTGGATTCTCTTTTGATTGATTCATGTGATGAATTAATCTATATCTTCAAAAATTGATCTAATTTATAGATTGGAATGTTTGGATGATGATGATGCTTATGGCTTCTTTGATGATGAATAGACATTATGCTAATATGTGTTTTAAGTGTTAATTTATATATTAGTATAATTTGATTCATGAAGAACTGATGTTAAATATTGATTTAGCTTTGGATTATGTTATATGTTGGTATATCATGCTTTAATTGACCTCAAGTTGTTTTGGTCATTTTTAGATCCAATTGGATTGGATATAATTGGAAATTTTTAGTAGAATGCGATTCTCACTTAAACTTAATTTTTTGAAGCATGATTGAGCACTTGATTTTTCAGATTTGAAAGGTGTTTTAGATTTTAAATTTCATCTATATTGTTTGATTTAATGTTTAGAAGGTGTTCTACAATTTTTGGTGTTTAAAAGCTGAGCAAAAACTCACTTGACTCATCAAAAACTCACCAAACTAGGATGCTGCCAGCCACTGCTGGGCGCTAGTCAGGTAGTGTGCACACCAAGAGCACACCAGCTACCAAGCCATCTGCCCAACCTGGGCCGGCAGCAACTAGTTGTGCTGATGGAGAGTTTGCTTGTTTGTTTTAGCTTCTTTAGTAACCAAAAGTGTTATATTTCACACATATTAGATGCACAAGTGTTGTGCGAGTTCTCAATATTATTTTGAATATTTTTAATGCTTCCTTAAATCTTGTTAAAGTTAATCTCCAATTTTGGAAAAAATAGTATGCATAAATGTTATGCTTGTTTTTGCTTGGCAAATTAATTGTTTATATGATAAGCATTTAATTGTTGAAATTGAATGTCAATTCTTGAATTATTTATTGTTCATTTAAATGTTGAATGAATGATGAATGAATAGGGATGATCATGAGCCTTTAACATTGATTTTATTTGTTTCAATTTGTTGAAATAGGTTGTATTAAATTGGGCTTGCATACTTCTTATTTTATCTTGTAAAAGTTATGAGAGTAAAATCAATAGGATTGAGGTTTTCTTTCTGTTGTAAAAGTTGTAATGAGTAAAAAAGATCCAAGAAGGCTTGAAGACCCATGAATGTATGGGGATGCACTCATGTAATAGTTTGGTTTAATCAACCCACCTAAAATCAACTGAGTAATATACCCATAGCTCTAAGTGTATTACTTGGTTAGGCTTGTGATCATCCCACCTACAAGCATGCTAAGCGCATTTACTTATTTATGCTTTTCATATCCTATTGATGTATGTGATGCATGGATTAAGATATAGAAAATTAAATAAGAAGATAAAATTGGGGAGATCTTGGCAAGCAAGTTTGAATTCACTTGATTAGATTATCTAAATGTTTTTTAAATATTAAGTTAAAATGGATATAAATTAAAAGAAGTTTTAATTAATTCATGCCTTCTACCAATAGTATATGCCATGATAATGCTACCGAATTTGTGTGATGGCACTCGATCACGGGGGTCACACTTAGGAAGAAAGCTATGAGCATATACTTCACATACGATTCACCTTTGATTTGAGGCGTCCCACACATTGGCACTCTATCACAGGGGATGTTGTGGAGCGGTCTTGAATCAAAGTTTGATTGGGAGGTTTGACTTAACATGTAGTAGTGTAAATGTTGCATGAGCCGTGGGTCTACATGAAAAGTGGGGCAAAATATATGAAGAGTTGCATATGATGCAATTAGCAAGTGTTGCTTATCCTTAGATTGTTCGTGGATGGCACTTGGTCACAGGGGTCAACTTACAAGTCTTTGGAGTCTTGATTCTCACTAGAAACTACAATTTCCCAAATTCTTCTAGGGGGTGAATGATTTGATAAAATAGTGGGAGAAAAACACGTTTGAAAGACCATAAAGATGTTTTCAAAACATCAATATTCAATCACATGCTTATATTCTCTTTTACACCTTTGATGATTTGGCCAAATCATAAGAATGGCTAAAATCCACTCATATTATTTTGAAAATCAATAAACTAACTAGGTCAAACTTCCACATTTGACTAAACCTCAAAATCGTACTAGATTATGAGAAATGGATAAATGTCCGATAGCATAGTGCTCTAATCCCATGGGAATAATGTAGATCGAGAAACACATGAAAAGTTGACAGATTGGGTTAATGATTGTCCTTTCCTAATGTCTTATCTACAAACTTCAAAAATCTCAAAGATACATGAATAGTACATTAGTTTAAGTTTACAAGAATTGTAAAGCAAACAAGATATGAGTAGTTCATATTGTCAAAGAAGATTTTTCAAGTTAGGATAGGTGTGAAGTCATGCGTCATCGACTACGATCTAAAAATGATTAGGCTTAAAGAAGCTTTTGAACTTGGACATAGCGATAGGCAATGATCTCAATGAGAATTTGATCCTCACATTTTTCTTATTTTTTATTGATCAAAGTATTAATCTAGAAGAAGACTATCATAGCAAAGGTAAACCTTTGATACTTATTTTCTCCCCCAACTCTATAGACTATAGAGGCTCTAGAAAGGGAGGTAAAAGGAAGAAAAGTTCTTCCTCTAAGGAAAAGCAACTATTAAAGGCATCCAAAGGGATCAAAAAGAATATAGAGGATAAAGTCGATATTACTTATTTCTACTTTAGCAAGATAGGCTATTGAAAGCAGTATTACAAGAAATACCTTGGCACCCTTGAGAAGGGTATGTACTTTATTGAAGTATATTTAAAGATATATTCTTCCTCATGGATATATGATATCACATGTGGTTCTTATCTTTGTAATTTATTTCAAAGAATAGAAAGAAGAATAAAACTAAGTGATGTGGTTATAATCTATTGCCTTGGCTAAGGAGCAAGAGTTGCAGCCAAAGCTGAATGTGTAAAATACGTTAGACTTAGGGAACTCCATTCTTGTATTGAACCCTTGTTATTATGTACCATATATTGTTGAGAACAATGTTTCAATTCCAATTTTGGATAGTGAAGGATTTTATCCTTCTATATCAAATGGGAGATTGAAATTATTAAAGAAATTAGTTCTTTAGTTGCTCATGGTACACTCAACAAAGGATTATACATTTTTGGATTCTCAACCATCACTAATGCACACTTAATCAAGTAAGTGAAAATTAGATATACAAGAAGATGCCATTCTATGGTATGCAAAACTTGGGCATATCTCTAAAAATAGGATGAATAAGATAGAAGCTCTCAAAACACTAAATGTTAATAGCATTGAGGAACTTCCAACTTGTGAATCTTATTTGAAGGGAAAAATGACCAAAGCTCCTTTTGTAGGACAATTGGAGTGAAGCATAAGTCCTTTGGATTTGATCCATACGGATATGTGCAGTCTACTATGAGTTAGGACACGATGAGACTATTCTTACTTCACCACCTTCACTGATAATCATATTCAATTTGAACATGTATATCTTATGAAGTACAAGTTCAAAACCTTTGAAATATTCAATATAAAGGTGTGAAGTATAATAGAAAAAAGGACTTAGTATAAAACTCTTCCATCAGATCGAGGAGGACAATACTAAAGTACCAAATTCTTAGATTATCTAAAAGAGAATGATTCTCTCTTAAAATGGACTCCACCTAGCATACCCCAACACCATGGATTAGCTAAGAGGCAAAATTGTACCTTATTGGAAATGGTATGTTCCATGATGAGTTTTTAAATGTGCTTATATCTTTTTAGGGATACACTTTAGAAATGGTTTCAAAGTAACTAAATATACCCTCAAAGGCCATTCTAAAAACTCCACATGAGATGTGGAATGGCAAAGTACCCTTTTACCATTATTAGAAGGTTTGGGGATCTGTTACATACGTGTAGCGATTAGTGGGAGACAAGTTAGATAGTCGATCCAATTTGTGTAAGTTTGTGGGATACCTAGGAGATTTTATAGGTTATTATTTTTATGATCCCTCGGAATGGAAGGTGTTTGTCTCAATGAACACCACCTTTTTGGAAAGAAAATTTCTATTAGATTGAAAAGGTATTGTTATTAGACTTAATGAAGTTCAACATGATCAATAAATTCCATAAGCAGTAGAAACAAAATAGCCTCAAAGAGCTTTACACACAACCTCTAAGAAGGTCAAACTAAATCAAGAAGTAAGTCAAAAGGTTTAGATTTCCTCATGAGATGGCTAATTGGATATAGATCCATAAACCTACGAGGAAGCTATGTTGGACATAGACTCAGGATATTAGCTTGAAGTCATGCGATTCAAAATAGGCTCTATGTACTCCAACAAAGTATAGACTTTGATAGATCCATTGAAGAGAATCATTCCCATTGGTTGAAAGTGGATCTATAAGTGAAAGATAGGAGTTGATGGACAGGTTAAATCTTTAAGGCACAACTAGTGGCAAAAGTTTACACTCAAAGATTCAGTATTGATTTCAAGGAAATCTTTTTGCCGATTGCAATGCCTAATTACATTTGGATTTTACTTGCCATAGCCACATATTATGACTATGAGATATGACAAATGAATGTGAAAACCGCTTTCCTCAATGGAAACATTGAAGAAAGAAATTTATATGGAGCAACTGTAAGGTTTTACATCCAATGGAAGTGAGAAAAAGGTTTGCAAACTCTAAAGATCCATTTCTGGACTCAAATACGCATCCTAAACTTGGAACATATGTTTTGATTAGAAAGTTAATTCATTTGGCTTTGTCAAAAATGTCTATGAACTTTGTGTGTACAAAGGGCTAATGGGAGCAGTATTTGGTTTATTATGCTTTGTGTTGATGACATCTTTCCTATTGGGAATGAGATAGGTATGTTAGAGTGTACTAAAGTATAGTTGTCTACTCAATTCTCCATGAAGGATTTAGGAGAAGCAACCTATGTATTAGGAATACATATCTATAGAGATAGATCGAAGAGGAAGCTAGGGTCATCCCAAACTATATCTATTGACAAAATACTAAAACAGTTTAGTATGGAAGAATCCATGAAAGAATTTCTTCCCATGGGACATGGTATTTATCTCTCTAAGTTTTTGGCACCAAAGACTAAGGGGGAGAGATAAAAGATGTCCTATATACCTTATGTGTCTGCTACATGGAGCATAATGTATGTAGGTCAATGAACAAGATTGGATGTGGCACATGCTCTAAGTGTTATGAGCAAGTTCCAATTCAATCCTAGTAAGAGATGGCTGGAAAATGATCCTTAAGTACTTAAGAAGGACTAAAAGATTATTTTTAGCATACGGCAATAGCGAATTGAAACCCGAAGAGTTTTTGAATTCAAGTTTCCAATATGAAGTAGATAATCTAAAATCTATTTTTGAATTTATATTTTTCCTTAATGGTGGTGCAGTGAGTTGGAAGAGTTCCAAACTAGACACCACAACCTATTCTACCACCAAGGTGAAATAAGTTGTGGTTTTCAAAACCACAAAGAAAAGTGTTTGGATAGAATCCTTATCCAATAGTTGAATGTGGTGCCTAGCATGCATGAGCCCATTATTATCTTTTAAAGATCGCTCAGGACTTGAGCCAAGATCTCATCAGTGATCCAAACATAGTAAATACGATATCATTTGATATTTCAATCGATAGAAGTGACAACTAAATGGATCGAGTTGCCTTAAAAGAGAATATAGCAGAACTACTGCCAAAGAGAATATAGCAGAACTACTGCCTTAACCCCTACTGCAAAAGTTCTTTGAAGAACATCTTATGAAAATGGATGTTAAGACTATGGGAAATTAACTTTAAGGTAAGTGGAGAGTGTTGGAATAATGCCCTACAAGCCAATAAGATTGGCATGTAAATTATTTCACGTGTGATATAATCTTGATTAAATAATATTTATTCTAAATGGTTATCTTGATCTTATTCTTATATAACTTCACTAGCATATGGTTGAAACCCTTAGATCACACAAGATTATGAGACTTGGTCATGCACTAGGTGGTGATCATGGAATAAGTCTTACATGGTCATATCTTAAAAATCCCAAGTTATAGAATCTTATAAGACAGAGCATCTAAAATTTGGATAGACTTATACTAATGATGCATAATCTAAGGGTTGGATGCTACTCCATTCCATACGCATACCATATGTGATATGGAAGCATATTAGTAGGTGCTTATTAGATCACATGGCATTGGAGACCCGCCCAAAGAATCCACTAGATAATCATAGTGGCAAATCGGAAGTAGCTAGTTCTCCAACTTACACTAGTGTATATAATTAATCTTTTGACTTGAGGATCAATTGTAACCTTGTGTTTAGATCCTCATGCTTTAACTCCACTTTGGCTACCTAGCGGTGTTTTGGTGGTGATTAAGCATGAGCTACTTAGATATGGAGGTTTTGAGATCTAAGATAGGATGCAACTCCTCATCTTTGTAAAGGACGAATGCATCTCCTATGCATTCTATAATGATCTATTCCAAGAAGCCCTTGGCCAAAGCAGCGTGACAATTTAGAAAAAGGGGTTTTTCAAAGATGAGGTCACAAATTGAAATTGAATATTAAGAATAGATACATAGTATCGAGGCTATTAAGGAGCCGACAAATATCTTACCCTAGGCCTCTTTCATGATGATAAGAGACGAAAAGACAGTATTTATATAGTACGCCTAGAGCTAGAATGGTTCACCAAAAGCATCATTCGGCCAATTATTAGGTTTCATGGGCTTGAGGTTGGACATTGACCACGAATATTGTGTACTTATCAATTAATAGAGATTATTTGGAATTGAGTCAGTAAGTTTAAAGGAGTTTAAACTAACGTGAATATATAATATTGTAAAATCACAAAGGTTGTGAGCCCATGTCCAATGAGTGATAGAACCTAATAGGTCACACACAAAATTCAATCAAAAATCCTAAATATTGATGGAAATTTTCTAAGGGTTAGAAGAATTCCTGGATGGTTGAAAATTGAGGAAATCAATGGACACAATTTTTAGTTTTCTTAGCTTAATTATTTAATTTTTAAATTGATACATTTAATTTAAGAAGTTAAATTAAAACCAATTAAATTAAGTGTTAATTTAATTTGGTGCCCCATGACTATCAATTGGTCAAGTTAACTTAAGGTGTTAAGTTAACAAAATCTTGCTTAAAGAATTAAGCTAGTTGACTTAAAGATTAAGTCAAAGTTTAATTAAATTAAAATGTTTAATTTAATTAAAATAAAGAATTGATTTTGGTGGGAGAATTCAAATTAAATTTCATTTGGTACTGAATTAGAATTTAATTAGGCAGACATTTCATGAGATGAAATGTAGATTCCCAATTAAATTCAAATTCAACACAAATTAACATACAACTTGCAAGATTCTTGCAAGTTGGCATGCTTAGGTGGCACCCCCACCTTAAGGAGGGGCATCGCACCATCTCCACTCTTTATATATATGGAATAGGGGATGACCCGCACTAAGATTATTCCCACATTTTATGCATCTAAAAGTTAGATCTAAAATTCCCTCCAAAAGTAATTCTCTAATGTGTTGAGACTTCACTCTTTTCTTCACCTCCACCATGATTTTACACCTCCTAAAAGATCTATTTTTCCTTTATTTTTCCATCTAAATTAAGGATAAAAGGTTTGTCAATTGGTGTGTGGACTTTGACATTAGAGGTAAGACGAATTTCAAACTGCATGCTTTGGTGACCCTCTGTTGGAACAGTATGTTTCTAGATTATGTTCGATTGAGAGGTAACAATATGACCTTAATCCATTATATATCCATCATTTAGATCCTTGGATAGGTGTAATGTAAGTTAGATTTAAGTTTTTAAATGTTTTAAGATCCTTAGCATTATGCCTCTTTCATCCCATTCATTAAACATGGGCTCAAAACTCTTGTGATATTGTGGATGTTGAAATATTCGCATTAGTTTGAACTCCTTTAAACTAATATCTTAATTTAATTAATCTCTATTAATTGAAGTGTACCCAATCACCATAGTCGATGTCTAGCTTCAAACTTATGGAGCCCAACTAACTAGTCAAAATGAATACGCTTTTGCTGAACCATTCTAGCTTTATGCTACCATGCCAATACAATCTTTCCATCTCCTATCTCTCAAAAAAGGCCTAGGGCAAGATATTTGCTAACTCCCTAATAGCCTCGATAACTATATTTCTATTTCCAATATTTGATTCCAATTTATGACCTTACCTTTGGAAAACTCCTTTTCCAAATTATCATACTGCCTTACACAAGGACTCCTTGGAATCAATCATTATAGAATACATAGGAGATGTACTCGTCTTTCACAATGATAAAGAGATGGATCCTATCTTGGATCTCATAAATCTTAATGTTTAAGTAACTCACACCCAATCCCAACCCAGGTGACCCGCAAAGTGGTCAAGGAAGAATCAAAGCAGGAGAACCCAAACACAAGGTTATCATGGATCCTCAAGTCTAACGACTAATTATATACACTAGCGTAAGCTGGAGAACTTGTTATTACCAACTTGACACTACGGCTATCTAGTAGATTCTTTAAGCTAGCTTTCAGTGAACCTGTTTTCTAACAAGCCCAAACTAACATGCACATATGTCTAACATGGATTGCTCATGAAAAGGAGCAATATCTGACTCCTTGGAATTATATATTGTTAGTACAAGTTTATCTGAATCTTAGGTGCTATGTCTCATAAGATTCTATGACTTAGAATATTTTAAGATCACGATCGTGTAAGAGTTATTTCATGATCACCTCCTAGAGTGCAACCGCATCCTATGGTCTTATATGATCTAAGGGCTCTAACCAAATGCCAGTAAAGAAAAATAAGCATAAAATAAAAATTGTCATTGAATATGAATATCATTCAATTAGGATTGTATCACAAGTGAAATAGTTTACATGCTAATCTAATTAATTGTGGGGCACTATTCCAACACCCAGAATAAGTTAGCTTGGCAAGTAAATGTAAAGGATCTCTATAGTATGTCTACAAAGAAATTTTGAGTTATTAATGGAGTGCAAGACCCCATCAAGGACTCAAGTGATTCCAAAAGCATAATGCTTTGAATAAGAAATGAATTGCAGAATGTAAGGCTCCTAAAATATTTATAATAATTCATAAAGAGAAAAATTCCACTAGAAGATCCTAAGCGATCTCTAGAGTATGAAACTCTATTGAAAATGCTAAGATATTTGCAAGATACATAGTACCATGTCAAAAACCATAAGCAACCTTGGAGTACCACTCTAATGATCACACTCGAGTAGGCAACTATCTGAAAGCCTATAATAAGTCTCGATAAGGTTGCCTAATAGGCACTCCCAATGGAGCTACCTAGTGGGTACTTCTAAACGAAGCCACCTATATAAAGACCACTTCATCCCATTGGACCTTCTAAACACCTAACATCTAAAAATAGTCTTTCACTTATTCTTACTACTTTAAACTTAGCTTACATTTTCTACTCGCATTGGAATCTCTTTCTTCTTACGTCAAAAGAAACCCAAGAAAAATTAACATATAACTACCCAATGATCACTGACAAAGTTAAAAGAAAATGAAAAAAGTGGATAACACCAAAAACATTCTAAGTCTAAATGTGAAGATTTGTTAATGATCCTAAAGGATCTCCAAAGCATAAAGCTCTATAAGAAATTTTAAGTCCTTTGAGAAATGTAAAACCCTACTAGAGATCCAAGGTGATCTCTAGATCATGAAGCTCCATAAAAGTTTTTAAGTCATTCCCAAAGTGGAGAGTTCCTTAAAAAATTATATGTTGTTATTTATGCATAAAGCCTCACAAGAAGCTAAATTATTTACAGAGCACAAAGCTTCACCAAAATATCCTATGAAATCCATGGAGTGAAAAGCCACAAAAGAAAAATTTTAAGCTATACAAGAAGCACAAAGCTCCAAGAATACTCTAAGTCATTCATGAAGTGTAGAGCTTCAAAAATTTCTAAGTTGTTCGCAAAGTGCAAAGCTCCTTCAAAAATCCAATGTGGTCTCTAGAGCATGAAGCTCCACAAAATAACTCACATTATCCACAATGTTGGAATAATGCCCTGCAATTGGCATGTATAACTGCTCTATGTAACAATCTTGATTGAATGATATTCAATAAAATGGCCATCTTTATCTTATATGTTTATGATTTTCTTCATATGCTTTTGATTGAAGCCCTAAAATCATGCAAGACTATGGGACTTAGTCATGCATTCAATAGTGATCATAAAGCAAGTATCTATGGTCATGATTTTAAATATTCTAAGTCATAGAATAATATGAGATAGGGTATCTAAGATTCGGATAGACTTGCACTAATGGTGTATATTCTAAGAAGTTGGATATTGCCATATGTTATAGGCAATTTATGCTAAACATGGCTGCATATTAGTAGATGCTTTTACTAAAAACTCACTTAGAGAAACCACAAGGTAGCTAAAGTGTCACGTTGGTAATGGGAAATTCTTTAGCTTATGATAGTACATATAATTAGTCCTTTAACTTACGGTTCCACAATAAGCTTGTATTTAAGTCCTTGTGCTTTTATTTTGCTCTGACAATGTAGCAAGTCACTAAGGACATAGGTTAAGCACAAGCCACATAAGTATAGAGGTTGGTGAGTTCTAAAATAGGATCTATTTCAATTGTTAGTGAAGAACAGGTCAATCTCCTATGTATTCTAAGATGATTGACTCCAAGAAATTCTTGCAAAAAGTGAGATGACAATTTAGAAAGGGAGTTCTTCAAAGTTAAGGTCATAATGAAGAATCAAATATTAAGAATAGATACATAGTTATTGAGGCTATTAGAAAACCGACAAATATCTTGCTTTAGGCCTTTTTGGAATACAAGAAACAGTAGGGTAGTATTTGCATGATAATCATAAGCAATAAGTTCGCCCAAAATTAATTCATACAATTGGTTGGACTCCATAGGCTTGTGCTAGAAATTGACTATAGAAATTGGATATTCTTCAATTTATAGAGATTAATTGATAAAGTTATTAGTTTAAAAGAGTTTAATTTAATCAGAATATTCGATATTCAATAAATCACAAAGCGTTGTGAGCACATGTCTAATTAATTGGTGGACCTAAAGGGTCACAGACAAAAGCCTAAAATGTTTTAATTAGATTAGAGAAATTATCAAAGGGGTTAGATAATTAGAGTGGCCAAGTTTGAAAGAGAGACCAAGTTGACTAATTAAGAGTTGGTCACAATGGCATGATTAATTTAAGTGTTAAATGAATCATATTAATTTAAAAAGGTTAAATTAGACCAATTAAATTAAAAAGTAAATTTAATTGGTGTCATGTGGCAATTTAATTAACCAAGTCAACTTAAGGAGTTAAGTTGATTTAATTAACTTAAAGAGTTAAGTTAATTTAATTAAAGAAAGAATCTAATTTTGGAGGAAAAATTAAAATGGAAGATTTCATTTTAAATTAATGAGTTGGAATTTTAATTTTAGAAATTCAAATCCAACTACGCATGCTAGTGGGCATACAAGTTGCAATATGAGGAGAATGTGATGGAAGCTTCCAAGAGCTTCATAATTATACTATAAATACCCCACATGACTGACCATAGAAGAAGGAATACAGTCCATTCTTTCCTCCCAAAGAGGTTAGCTCATGTGCTGAGAAATACCTTTTCTCTAGATTTCATCCAACTATCTTTTCTCTCGTCCAACTCCCTCACACCTTTTCTCTATTCTTCATCCTTCTTCCTCCTCTATATTCTAGCATATATAGGGAGGATTAAGAGTGCATCTAGGTGTGTGGATCAATTTTAGAGGCACAACAAATGGAGTGCTCAAGTGCTGGTGAACACATTCCTTCAATCCAATATGGTTTTTGAAAGATCTCCTCAACTAGCAGCCTTGGTGATTGAGTCACAGTTTTGCTGCCATTTTTTTGTCATTTTGAAGATGATAGAGTGAGCAAAATTTTCTGACCTTGCTGATTTTTGGTGTGAAGAAGTAAATCCAAGAGAAAAATGAGGTAGATCTTACATAGAAGGTATTCTAATGGAAGATCTTCTTATTGCCTTCAAAGTTTTCTTTCAAGGCAACTTCTCCTGATTACAAATCCTTTATTTATGGATAAACAATATCCTTCATATTGTGATATTGTAATTTAATTTTTCTTTTGATTTTGCAAATTACTTGGATCTTTGCAATATTACACTTTTCTAGTGGTATTGGAGCCATTTTATGCCTTATTTAGGATTTGATGAGCTAATTTGCGTGATGGATTAATTAAAAAACTTTGAATTCTTGATTCAATTGATGAATTTAAGTGTTTGAAGTTTATGTATGTGGCTCTATGTGTGATGTATTAAAATAGTCAATATGTGTTAGATAGTGATTTACATATGTTGGCATGAGTGTTGATTCATGGATTATGATGTTAAATATTGATTCAACATTAGATGATGTTAAATGATGATTTATCATGTTGTTTATTGCTTAAAAGAGTTTTGGCAATTTTTGGCTCCAATTCAATTGGAGTTACTTGGAGCTTTTTGAAGAATAGTGATTCTTTCTTAAATTTGATTTTTGAAGCACTTTGAGCACTTCAATTTGCAATTTTGAAGGTGTTTGAAATATGGAAATTTAGCCAAATATGTGTGTAATAATGTTAGGGAGGTGTCCATGTGGTTTGGACTGGCAAAATAAAACAATGCAAAATAGTTATATTGGCAACCTTATAGCAAGGCTACCGCCCACCTAGCAGCAACCTGCCATGGCAATGGGTATGTTGTGTGCACATTTGCTGCGCATCTAGCAGGCCAGTAGGCAGCGGCTCACCCAAGGTATCCCTAAGGAGCATTTTTGTACTATTTGGTGTTTTTGCCCTATCAAACTTCATTGTTTCATCCTTATTTTGATCCACAAATGTTTTATAAGTACTCAAAGTAATGTTGGATATTTTTGCATGCTTTTAAATTCAAATCTAAGTTGCTCTTCAAGAAAGTGCAAAATTAGCATGCATAAGAGTTATGCTTAATTTTGCCTTTATTTAATTGTTTATGTGATAAAGTTTTAATTTTTGCATTGAATGTTCATTCTTACTATTGTTCATTTAACTGTTGAATGGATAATGGATGTATAGAGATGAACATGAGCCTTTAACTTGGTTTAATTAAAATTTGATGTTGATTGAATGTGTTGTATTAAATAGGGCTTGCATGCCTCTTGATTTTCTACTTTCTAAATATTATAATAGTAGAACTCTTAAGTGGTGAGGTTTTCTTTATTAATGTAAATTGTTGTAAGGAGAAAAAGAAGTCCAAGAGGATCAAGAAGGCTTAAAGACCCAAGAATGTATAGTAAATGCATGTAATAGATAGGATCTATTAATTTAATCAACCTACCTAAATCAACAAACTAATACACCTATGGCTCTAAGTGCTCTACTTGGTTAAGGCTCATGCTCATCCCAAATTTAGATGCATGTTAGGTTTATTTACTTATTTATGCGTTCTTTAGCCTATTGGTGTATGGTGATACATATTTAGGATAGAGAATCGAAATAAGTAAAGATAAGGCAATGATGAGATCTTTCAAGCAATCAAATCCCTCAACTTAGAAGAGTCTAAGTTCAAACGACATTAGGTCAAATTGGATAAAATTAAATCAGATTTAATAATCCAAGCCTTCTACCAATAGGTAAGTGACATAAGATGCTACCACATTCATATGTTGACTCATGAATCATGGGACATATTATTAGTAGAAAGCTATTATCACTACATTGGCATGAGGTGTACTTTAATTTAAATTCGCTATGATATTGTCTCATTCCTTACTTCCTATAGAGAAACATTCCCACCTATAGGCCTAGCCTATCATATACTAGAAAGGTACCTCTTACAGTATCCATGGGCCAGTTGTTAATGCACTGAATGGACTTTCAAGGGGCAGATGGCCACCTTTTCTTAGCCTTGAGGAAGCTTAGTCACTCAACTACTAAAGGACATGTGCTAACATTTACCCGAGCCCTTATAGATCTCTAGCTCTCTCACGTGGGCACTCGTCATCTCCTAGACTCTTTATGCATGCATGCTTACGAGCTTTAGCATAAGACTGCTCTCACATTTTTTAGGGCTTATGGGTAATCTTTAGTTAGCCATCTAGCAAGCACACTACTATAGATATGCTTTGTCCTGCCAACTAAGCATTCCATCATTGCAGACTAGAAGGCAAGAACCATATCAAAAAATACAGATCCGTTTTCCAACTAAAACCTTAGGAGATGAATTGAAAGTGAGTTAAGAATAAAGAGATTAATGAGCAGACGTGAGTTGTGCTTATCAAGACATCACACGAAGAGCAGAGATGGTTTTAATATGTGGTCAAGGGCTCTTTATCTTGTTTATGAGTGGATGACATCATAAGATATGATCAATTTGAATGATCCCCATATGTTTGATTTTTATGTTAGTTGATGAGCTTGATGAATCCGAATGAGTGAAGACACTGAGCAAGACAAGCAAGTGAGAAACTCTTGAGAATATTTTTCCTTATGTAAAAAATATACAAAATTCTGTAGAATAATTTTTTAGGAGCATCGAAGGGGTGACATCTCCAACTAATGAAGAAATCAAGCTAAATGAGTTACTATAGCTAATGAGCTCTCAAAACTACTGAGCTAATAGGCTAAGATCGAGCGAGCTGTATATTAGCATAAGCAAGGACAGTGAGAGCCTGAGTGGCAAAGTCGATACGTAGGGACCAAGCGAATCAGCAACACCATACTAAGATGACAAGCTAGGATGGATGCCAATAGAGCTAGTAGCTAAAAGCCAATACAGTGGGTGGGAAGCCCTACCATTCTGACCAGATTTAAAAAAATGAGGAATAGAGTTGCAGCTCTATCGATTAGCAGCTAAAAGCGAAGAGAGTCAAGAATGAGCTACTAAAAACTTAGTTGAGCTAGGAAAAGAATACCCAAAAAACAATAAGGGTTTAGCAATAGAAAACTTGAATTTTAACCAACCACCCAATAGATTGTACATAAAGAGGGGCAAAAATGAGTTTTTCGTTATCAAACATATCGCTTAGAATGAAAATATAATAGAAGATCAATACCATAATGGACTCATTTCAACACACAAGGCAATCTGAGGCCCAGTTTAATATGGGTGAGATTGACCACCCCCGTTGAAGCAAAGGGTGAATGGGTCTAGTCTAGAGTGAACAGAGCGAACGAAGTAAAAATAACACTTGAAGTGAAGGTGATAGGTTATTTGTACCCCATAAACTAGTATTGGCTTTTCTTTTCTTTTTTTGTTTTTTTTTTGTATCTCAAGCATACTCCAAGTTCCTGCATACAACTTTCCAATCCGGCACTTTCTTTGATCAAATGTTTAGGTGATCTAGTTATGTGATAATCATAGTTGAATTTACAATTGAAGACTTACTGATAGGTCCGACTTAACACTTAGTACTATAGATGCTGCACGAGTTATGGGTTTATATAAAAAAATGAGGCATAACACATCAAGAATTGCATAGAGTTCCAATTGGTTATAGTTACCTACCTCAAAATCATGAGTGGATATCTCACAAGTTATGGGTCCACAAGTGAAGCCTTTATAGTTAATTTTATCAATATCATTAAGCCTCCTTATTTTTTGATAGGGAGATTTTAATTTTATACCATAAATATATTTATAAGTCTATTTTTTCATATTTTCTTTACTTTAATTTGTTAAAATAATGTTAAAATAAAAATTTTATCAATATCATTAAGCCTCCCTATTTTTTGATAGGGAGATTTTAATTTTATATCAAAAATATATTTATAAGTCTATTTTTTTATATGTTCTTTTCTTTAATTTGTTAAAATAAAGTTAATTAGATGATTGTTCTTAAGTTATATGTCTAAGACTCCTCAACTTTTCCTAATTGAGGTTTGCTAGGTCTCAAAGTCTTCAAGATTATTGGAAGGTAAGCCATAAAATTGATTTTGTTAGCACCTAAAGGGAAATTCTAGCTTAAGTTGAGTAGAGGGGAAAAAGAAAGAAAGTTTCAAGGGTAGTGTTGAGATGAGTCCTCAAGAAAACTTCCTTCTTATTTTGTGATTCCTTTATTTTATGTATTCACTTAGCTTTCTAGCTCATGAACATTTTTCCAATTTGTTTGAGTCAGTAAAAATTTATGAGGTTTCACTAGGTTAAAGCATGTGCAAGATTAGGTCCCATTCTAAGTTACACTTAAGAAAGGAGTCTTTCAAGTGGTCAAATAGAAGGAAGCAAAGAAGGGGCCATCATCGCTGCCTGTTTACTTTCAGCCAATTGGTTGCTAGTGATACTGATGTCAAATGCGTACAAGGTCCAAGGCAGATGCTCGTGCAACACCTTGTGCTAGCACCCATTAAGCTTCTAGGATAGGTGCCCCCAACACACCAAGAATGGGTGCCAAAATGCAACGAAGATGAGCACCTTAGAGGTGTAAGTTTCTAGTGATTAGTTATCAGTTTTGGCAGTAATTAGCATGAGCACAGTTACCTTGGATGGCAAGTCGTTAAGTCTAATTCAAGTTAATAAGGGTCATCTCTCTCACAGTGTCACAACATACTTGAAGCATGTTGAATCTTGGTTGGTTGCATCGTCTAACTAAGTCTTAGAAAATTTTGAAGAGTCTTAGAAGTTAAAAAGTATGAGTATGATTAATGAGTTATCTTCTTCTTCTGATCTTGAATTTATAGAAAAAAGTCATTTTGATAAGGAACCCATAAGTACTCTTAATGTAAATAGTAGCTTCACTAGAGCGTTGGACGCTAAGTGTTCACTTGAATCAAATGAATATTAGATATTTTGAAGTATAGGATATGTGTATCAAATGAGTTTAAGTTTGTCCTTTCTTTATCTAAGGATGATATAGTATCACCTCCTAGAAGATATTTAACTGTCTTAAGCAATTATTTTACTTACAAGTTTTCACTACTTCCAAACCCTCTTTTGCTGGATATAGTAACAATTTATAGAATATGTTTGAGTTAAGTTGCACCTAATTTTCTAATGTCTTTTACAGGGTTCCAACAGCGCTTAGCTGAGCTAGGTTTGCCGATGCCCTTAGATAATTGGCATACTTTACTCAAGGTTTATCAGGCACTTAATGAACCATTCGTTCATTCTTTTCCTTAACCAACCAATTGAGGGGTACTTGGAAAGATAAATATTCTTTTCTTCAAGATAAAGGTTGGGATATCCAGCACGAGTAGAGAAGTTCTCCTTCTTTGATCCACCCAGGCCAAACTCATCACGACCTTTGTAAGAGTTTTGAGGAGGCAAGATTATTTAGTTATCCTTTTAATGTCACTTATTTGTTTTCTAAAAGTACTTACAATTTATTTATTATTCCTAGATCACACATGTATGTGTATTTTTATTATTGGCATTCTCGCCAGTTATTTGTGTTTAAAAATATTTTTCTTCTTCTCGATGGTAGGGGAAAAAATTGACTTTGTTAGGATTCATGCCCAAAGAATTGAAAGGGGGGGTCTTTAAAAGGCATGTCATGGACTAGTGCCATAGGAGACACCACCAAGTAACATCATTTGGGCCCTCTAGGTCACCATTCAAGTGATACACACGCTTCACCAGATCTGATAGTGTGTTTACCTATTATTCCTAACAAGCCTAAAATGTTGCTCCTGAAAATAGAAGATGGATTAGGATCCACAAAATCAAACCAAAAAGAGGCAAAATTAAACTAATCATCTCCATCCTAAGGATCTAACTACATGCCAAAAATTAGGATTTAAAGGCCAAAAATATCTTTCAGAGGACTCCTCCAATAGAAGAACAACAAGCTCCACAACCTTGATTCGGTTTCCCCACTTCCAAGCATCCAAAATTTAGAAAAAAATTTCAAACTCTTTCACCACCAAAATATTGAGTTGCTAGCTAAAAATTAAACAAAAACACAACTGTTTGGTTGCACAATCAAAGCACCAAAAAATTTGCCACAAGAGGTTCAATCAACCAACTCTAAGTTCGCCAAGTATGGAACCTCTAATGTATCATCCACAAACCTAGGAATGGTTCTTAATCTATCTCATTTTGCTAGAGAAGAGAGGAAAAAAGTGATAATGGAAGGAGCGCGATTTTAGAGGACAAGAGAAAGATGAGGGAATCTAGGATGTAGTTATTCAACGCGTGAATTATACCACCTTTTGGAGGGAAAATGTGAGAGCTTCAATAATCCTAGCAAGCGGGGGGCCACATGTATATACAGGAGAGGATGGAAGCCTTCCATCACACTCTCCATGCATGTGTGCCAACTTGCTAAATCTTTATTTAGCTTAAATTTGCATTTTATATTTCATTTCATAAATGGAAATGCTAGTTTGTATAATTCAAATGGAATTTTTGATTTGATTTCTAATTCCTCATTTAATTAAATTAACTATTTAATTTAATTAATTAAATTTAACTCCTTAAATTAATCAACTTAACTCTTAAAGTTAACTAGAGTTAACTGAACTCCTTAAGTTAATTTGACTAATTAATTTGTCGTGTGGCACTAATTAATTAATACAATAATTTAATTGATCTAATTTAACTTCTTAAATTATTTTGATTAATTTAACACTTCAATTAATCAATCCAAAATGATCAATTGATGATTAGTCAATTTCTTTCTCTTCTTAGGCAAAAAGGCCTAGCAAATAATTTTCTAACACCTTATAAAATTCCTCCCATCAAATAAGAGTTTCCTTAGGCTTTTGTGTGCGACCCATTAGATTTGTCCAATCATTGAATATGGGCTCACAATTTATTGTGATATTTTGAATATATAAATATTCATATTAGTTGAAACTCATTTAAACTAATAACTTTTTCAATCAATCTTCATTAATTCCATTGTTGATGTCACCAACAAGCCCATGAAGCCTGAGTAATTGGATGAATGAATTATATATTGATGAACCATTATAGTTTGTGCCTACTATGCAAATATGATTCGTCCGTCTCCTGTCTCCCGAAAGAGGCCTAGGGTAAGATATTTGTTGGCTCTTTAATAGCCTTAACAACTGTGTCTCTACATCCAATGCTCGATTTTCCTTTATGACCTCAGCTTTGGAAAACATCTTTTTTGAATTGTTATACTTTCTTACACAATTATTTCTTGGAATCGATCATTATAGAATACATAAGAGATGCACTCATTCTTCACAATAACAAGGAAATAGATCCCTTCTTGAATTTCACAAACCTCTATGTTTAAGTAGCTCATGCCCAATCTAAATTCTAGATGACTCGCTATGAGGTCTTAGCAAAGTCAAAGCATAAGGACCAAAACACAAGGTTACTATGGATCCTCAAATCAAAGGATAAATTGTATACGCTTTCATAAGCTTGAGAATTTACCACTACTGACGTGCTACTATAGCTATCCAGTAGATTCTCTATGAGGGCCTTTAGTGAACTTGTTTTTTAACAAACACCTATTAACATACATCTATGTCTAACATAAATTGCCCAAGAAATGGGGTAATATCCAACCCCTTGGAATATACATCGTTAGTGCAAGTCTATCTGAATCTTAGATGCTATTTCTCTTAAAATTCTATGACTTGGAATATTTATAATCATGACCTTAAAGATATGTTTCATGATCACCATCATATGCATGACCAAGTCTCAAGTCTAATATGATTTAATGGCTCCAACCAAATGCAAGTGAAGTATAAAAAGGACAAGATAAAGACAATCATTTTATAAGATATCATTCAATCAAGATTATCTCACAATTGGAATAGTTATTAAGTGCCAATTCTAATTGGTTAAGGGCACTATTCCAATAATCTCACACTTGCCTTAAAGCCAATTTCCCATAGCCTTTAAGCCAATCTTCTCAAAATGTTCTTCAAAGACATTTTACTATAAAGGTTTACTTAGTGGATCTACTATATTTCTTCCAAAGCTATTCTTTCCACTCAGATGTCTCCTCTATCAATAACCTCATGAATCAAATGATAACACCTTAATATATGCTTAGATCGCTAATGAGATCTTGGTTCCTTTGCTTATGCAATGGCTTTCTTTTTTTCACAAAAGACAACTACTAGCTTTGTAATGTTAAACACCACATTTAACTCTTAGATGGAGTTTTTCATCCAAACACCCTTTTTCATGATTTCTGAAGCTACAATATATTCTTCCTTAGTGGTAGAGTCAGTCATGGTATGCCGTTTATAACTCTTCCCACTCACTACGCCGTCATTGAGGCAAAATATAAATCTTGAGATAGATTTGAGGTCATCTTCTATTAGAATAGTACCCAGCAAACTAATGAGATTAGCCTTACATATGTTATTTCTTTGTAAAATAATTTTGATTGAATGATATTCTCAATATGACCATTTTCATCTTATACTTTGTTTCACTTCATTCGTATTTAGATGAATCTCTTAGATCATCTCTGACTATGGGACTTGATTTGATAACCATGGAATTAGTATTATATAGTCGTGATCTCAAATATTCCAAATCATATGATCTCATGAGATTGGGCATCAAAGATACAAATAAACTTGCACTAATGATGCATAAATCTAATGGTTGGAAATTGCTCCATTCCATGAGCAACTATATGAGATATGAGTGTATGTTAATGGGTGCTTGTTAGAGAAAAAGGTACTAAAGACCCACCAGGGAATCCACTAGATAGCTATAGTGGCAAGTTGGTAGTGACTAGTTTTGTTGCTTACGCTAATGCATATTATTAGTACTTTGACCTAAGGTTCATGGTAACCTTGTGTCCAGTCCTCATGCTTGACTCTTCCTTGACCCCCTATCAGGTCTTTCAGATTAAGATTGGATATGAGCTACTTGGGATAAAAAATTGTGAGATTTAAGATGGAATTCAACTCCTTGCTGTTGTGAAGGACGAGTGCATCTCCTATGTATTCTATAATGATTGATTCTTAGAAATACTTGCGCAAGGTAGTGTGACAATTTGGAAAAGGAGTTTTTCAAAGATAAGGCCACACAATGGGTTCAAACATTGAGAATAGAGACATCGTATCGAGACTATTAGGGAGCTGACAAATATCTTGCCTAAAGCCTCTTTCGGGAGATAAAGATGGAAGAACTTTATTTGCATGGTATGGGTTAAGCGATAATGGTTCTCCAAAATATTTATTTCAGCTAATTAGTTGGGCTCCATAGGCTTGAGGTTGGACATTGACCATGAAGATTGAGTACTCTTCAATTAATGAGATTAATTGAATTGAGTCGATTAATTTAGAAAGAGTTTTAAACTAAAAATGAATATAAGATATTCAAATTCACAAGAAGTTGTGAGCATATGTCCAATTAATGGTAGAACCTATTGGATCATACACAAAATCCAATTAGCTTCCTTATTGATGGAGAAAATATTCTAAGATGTTAGAAAAGGATCTCTCCTAGTGGACCAATTTTTAAGTAGCAAGTTTGAAGGCCAATTTTGGCTTAATTAATTTAAGTGTTACATTAATCAACTAATTTAAGGTGTTAAATTAGACCAATAATTAAGGAGTTAATTATTTGGTGCCAACATGACCATCAATTGGTCAAGTTAATTTAAAGAGTTAAATTAACAAATCAAACTTAAAAAGTTAAGCTAGTTTGACTTAAAGAGTTCAACCAAAGGATAATTAATTAAATTAAAGAGCTTAATTTGATTAATTGGGAAGAATGAATTTTGGAAGAAAAATTCAAATAATATTTGAATTAGCATTTTAATTAATTTGGAATGAGATTTCAAATATAATTAAGATGAAAATGAAATTCAAATGAGATTTAGATTTAAATTTTCCACATAGGCACCCCAACTTGGCATGACACCATTCAGTAGCTATATATAGATATAGAGAGAGGGGATCAACCACAATATAATAGGTGTGAAGAATTAGATTCTTTGCAATTTTTCTCCAAAAACCACTCGCAAGCAAGCATTCATATATTGAAAGCTTTGCTCTCTTCTTCTTCTTCTTCCCTTCCTAAAATCAGCCTCCACCATTGTTGAATCTTTTGACTTACTCTAGCTTATAGACTAGAGATTTAGGAAGATCTCATTGGTATGTGGATCATTACAATAGAGGCAAGGCATTTGACTTGCTTGTTTTCAAAGATCCACCTGCACAAAGTTCTATTTATCAAATTTCTACAAGGAGTTCCAAATGGAATTTTGATCTTAAATTTTAACTAAGATTTAATCAAGGCATTGTGAAGATTTATATTTTTTTTGAATTTTTGGAAGAGATTTGATAAGGCAATTGTTGCACTCTTCCAGTTGCGCCAATCACAGGCAGTATCTAGACTAATGAAGAGTTCCCTTGCTATTCCTTGGATTTTTCTTTTCAAGGAAAATGCTCTCACCAAATCTGAATCCCCACATGATTAGATCCTTGTTATGCTTGTAAGAACTTATTAATTTCATGCTTTTGAAGTTTTAATAATTAGATCCTAGTGCCTTGCTATATCTTCATCAGATTGGAAACTTGAATTGGAAAACCTTCAAGTTTCAATTCTCTAGTGCTATATACTGAAAAAAATTCTTAATTCTTCTCAAGTACTTTAGGATTGCTTTTACAATAGTCCAGTGACTTCCACTGGGATCGAATTGAAAATGGCTCGTAATACTTAGAACGTATGCTATAATAAATCTAGTATATTGAACGGCATATATTATGCTTCCGATAGCGGATGCATAAGGTATGTGAAATATTCTTTCTCTCTCATCTCCAGTCTTATGGTTCATAGACTTTGAGAGATGAATGATATCTCCTATCAGAAGGAATCCCTTCTTGGATTCTTCCACACTAAACCTCTTTAGTATCTTATCAATGTATATCACTTGGGAGAGGCCCAGCATCTTCTTTGATCTACGTCTATAGATCCATATTCCTAATATGTATTATGCTTCTTAAAAATCTTTTATGGATAATTGTGCAGATAACCATGCTTTAGTACACTTTAACCCTTCTTTCTCATTACCAATGAGAAAAATGTTGTTGACCTAAAATACAATAAACTGAATCAAACTCCCACTTACCTTTATATACACACAAGGCTCATACACATTTTTGACAATGCTAAATGAATTGACTATCTCATCTAAACAGATGTTCCAAATTAGGGATGTTTTCTTTAGTTTATAGATGGACCTTTGGAGTTTGAAAACATTTTGCTCACTCTCTTTAGATGTAAAACCTTGTGGTTGCTCCTTATAAATTTCTTCTTCCATGTTTCGATTAAGCAAAGAAGTCTTTATATCCATTTATCACATTTCACAATCGTAATAAGCGGCTGTGGCAAGTAGGATCCTAATGGACTTAGGCTTAGCAAATGATGAAAAGATTTTCTCAAAGTTAATATCAGATCTTTGAGTATAACCTTTTACCACTAGTCTAGCCTTAAAGATTATTACCTCTCCATCAACTTCTAGCTTACGCTTGTAGATCTACTTGCAACCGATAGATGTAATATCTCTAGTGGATCTACCAAAGTCTATACTTTGTTGAAGTATATGAAATCCATTTCAGATTTCATGGCCTCAAGCCAATAACCCAAATCTATATCCAACATAGCTTCATTATAGGCCATTGGATCATTATCCGTTTACACCATTTCATGAAGGAATCTAAACCTTTTAGGTTGCTTCTTAATTTAGTCTAACATTCTAAGAGGTTATGTGATAGGCTCAAAATGCTCTTTTATTTCTACTGCTTGTGGGATATTATGATTATTTTGAGCTTCATTAAGTTCTATGACAACACTTTTCTATCCAATAGAAACTCTTTTTCCAAAAAGGCGGTGTTCCTCAAAACAAAAACCTTTCATTCTGAGGGATCATAGAAATAACAACCCAAAAACTCTTTTGGGTATCCCACAAATTTACACAAAATGGATCTTATATCCAACTTATTTCCCACTAGTCTCTTAATATATGTGGGAGACCCCCAAACTCTTAGGTAAAAATAAGAGGATACTTTACCATATCATACCTCATATGGTGTCTTTGGCACCAACTTTGAAAGTACTAAGTTTAATATATTCGCCACCGTGTCTAAGATGAATCCCTAAAAAAATATAGGTACAACAGTGAAGCACATCATGGAACACATCATGTCCAACAAGGTATGATTTCCCCTTTAGGCTACTCTATTATATTGAGTTGTGCTAAGTGGAGTCCATTGTGAAATAATCTCATTCTATTTTAGATAACTCAAGAACTCGACACTTATGTATTCCCCTCCTCAATCTAATTGAAGAGTTTTAATACTAAGTTCATGTTGCTTTTCTAATTCATTTCGATACTCTTTAAACTTTTCAAAAGTTTTGAAATTGTAATCCATAAGATACATATGTTCAAACCGAGTGTAGTCATCGATGAAAGTTATGAATAAAGAATAATCTTCTCTTGCACTAACTCTTAGTGGTGCACATACGTCTGTATGGATCAAATTCAAAGGACATGTAGAGCGCTCTGTTTGTCCTACAAAGGGAGTCTTGGTCATTTTTTTCTTTTAAACAAGATCCACAAGTGGAAAGATCCTCTATGCCACTAATGTTTAGTGCTTTGAGAGCTTCTATTTTGTTCATCCTATTCTTATAAATATGTCTAAATCTTACATGCTAAAGATAGGGCATTTTCTTAGTTATCTATTTTTCTTTTGTTGCTTTGAATGTGCATGAGTGATGGTTGGGAATCTAAAATGTATAATCTATAGTTTAATGCACCATATTCAATTAAAGAACTATTCTTTATTGCTTTCAATTTTTCATCACTAATTGAAAAATCATATCCGTCATTGTTTAACACAAGAATTGAAATTATATTATTCATAAGATTGGGTACATAAAAGCAAGGATCTAATACAATATAAGAGTTCCCCAAGTCTAACTTGACTATGCCTTCAATCTTGGTCGCAACCTTTAAGCTATTTCCATGGTGGAGGATCATATTCCTATTGCTGGGCGTCTTTCTTCTTTCCATCTCCTGTAACAAATTACAAACATGAGAACCACATGCGATATCAAATACCCATAAGGAAGAATTTGTGGTTAAGTGCACTTTAATGAACAACATAACTTTCCCAATGGTTGCAAAATATTCCTTCCAGTTGCGCTTCCAATGTCTTATCTTGCCACAATAGAAACATGTGGCATCGTTCTTGTCCTCTTTCTTTTTCTTCTTAACTCCTCCAGAAGACTTCAATAGTTGCTTCCCATTCAAAAAAAAACTTTTCTTCTTCTTGAAAGAGAAAGATAGGTCAGGATTCATAAAATTAAATGAAAAATAAGCAAAATAAAACTAATCATGTTCTTCCCAAGGATCAACTATATGCTAAAAGTTAGGATTAGAAGGCTAAAAATTACCACTGATGAAGGGATTTATACGAATCAACTAGATCTCTCCAAGGACTCATCCAATGGAAAATCTACAAGCTCCAACACCTTGATTTGGTTACTCCCCTTCCAAGGCTCCAAAAATCAACAAAACTTTGCACTTTTTCAGCACTAAAATAACATGATATTAGCCAAAATTCACTAAAAAAATTAGCTCCTTGGTCTCCCAATCAAAGCACTAAAATCAGCCACAAAAATGGTTCACCAATGAAGTCTAAGTTCCCTAAGTGTTGAACCTCTAACCTTTAGTCCACACACCTAGGATTAGCTCTCTATCAACCTCACGATGTTAGAGACGAAAAGATGAAGTCGATGAAGAGAGTCGGCAGTTTGTGGAAGAAGAGAGAATCTAGGAGGTGGTTATTCAACATATGAATTATACCATCTTTTGGAGAAAAAAATGTGAAAGATGCCAACAATTACATGTGGCCAGCCATATGCTTATCGATAAGAAGGGATGGAAGCTTTTGACTTCTATCACACCTTCCATGCATGTGTGCCAACTTACCAACTTGCATTTAGATTTACATTTATATTTCATCTCATGAAATGTAATGTCAACTTACATAATTGAAATGAACTCTTCAATTTGATTTCCCTCCAAAACTTAAATTTTTAAATCAATTAAATTAACTCTTTAATCTATTAATTTAACTTAACTCCTTAGGTTAATTAACTTAACTCTTTAAGTTAACTAACTTAACTCCTTAAGTTGACTAATTAATTGTCATATAATACCTTAATTTAATTAGCTTAATTTGACTGCGTAAATTATTTCAATTAATTTATCACTTAAATTAATCAAGTCAAAATGACCAATTATAATTAGGCAAACCAATTTTCTCTTCTTATGATAAAATTGTCTAACTTATGATTTTCTAATTTCCTAGAAAATCCCTCATATTTAATAAGAGTTCCTTAGGCTATTGTGTGTAATCTATTAGCTTCATCCATTCATTGGACATGAGCTCACAACTCATTGTGATATTTTGAATATTAAAATATTCATATTAGTTTAAACTCATTTAAACTTACAACTCTTTCAATTAATCTCTATTAATTGAAGAGCATCTAATCTTCATGGCCAATGTCTAGCAACAAGCCAATAGAGCCCAACTAATTGGATGAATGAATTATATCTTGATGAACTATTATTACTTATGCCTCTCATGCAAATACGATCTTCCATCTCCTATCTCCTAAAAGAGGGCAAGATATTTGTTGACTCCCTAATAGCCTTGATAACTATGTCTCTACATCCCATGTTTCAAATTATCATACTACCTTATGTAAGGATTTCTAAGAGTCAATCAATATTGAAAACACAAGAGATGCACTAGTTATTCACAACGACATGAAAACGAATCCTTTCTTGGATCTCACAAACCTTCATATTTAAGTAGCTTATGCCCACTTTTAACCCCGAATGACTTGTTATGTGATCGGATAAAATTCAAAGCATAAGGGCCTAAACACAAGGTTACTATGGATCCTCAAGTCAAATGACTAATTTTATGCACTATCATAAGTTTGATAACTTACCACCGCCAACATGTTACTATGGTTATCTAGTAGATTCTCCTGGCAAACCTTCAGTGAACTTATTTTCTAACAAGCACCCACTAACATACATCAATGTCTAGCATTGATTGCCCATGAAATTGGGCAATATCCAACCTCTTAGAGTATACATCATTAGTGTAAATCTATTTGAATCTTAGATGCCCTTTCTCTTAAGATTCTATAACTTAGAATATTTAAAATCATGACCTTTGAGACTTATTTCATGACCACCATCATGTGTGTGACCAATTCCCATAATCTTGTATGATTTAAAGGCTGCAACTAAATACAAGTGAAGTATAAAAAAAATAAGACAAAGACAACCATCTTATAAAATATCATTTAATCAAGATTATCTTACAATTGGAGTAGTTATTACATGTTAATTCTAATTTGTTGTAAGGTATTATTCCAACACTTCTTACCTCTATTCTTCTTGCCCCTAGGACCTTTAGATTTAGAGAAAGATGCAAGTATCGAAAGCTTATCCTTTTTTATTGTCAACTCAGCCGTTACCAATATATTAACTAATTCATTAATCGCAAACCATTATTTTAACGTGCTGAAGTTTGTAACAAATTGGTCAAATAAGCTTGGTAAAGATTGAAGGATAAAATCCACATAAAGGTCATTGTCTATGACCACATCCAATTGAACAAGTTTCTCAATGAGACCAATTATCTTAAGGTTGTGGTTATAGGCATTTACTCCTTCAATCATTCTTATCCTAAAGAGCTCTCTAAACAACATATGACGTTCATGTCTAAATTGCACCCTGTGCAACTTTTGTAGGTGCATATGTATCTCAGAAGCAGTCTTCATGTTTTTTTGAAATTTTTTGAGCTCATTGGACATTGATGCCATCATGAGGTATTATGCTTGAAGATCAACTTCTACTCATGTTGGGAATGCTTTGAAACCTCATCATCGACATCATCACCAACAGTATTGGGTGGACTTTGAGTAAGGACATAAATTATCTTTTTAGAGTCAAGAATAATTTTGAAAATCCTTACCCAATCATGCAAATTAAGCCCAGTGAGTTTATTAGACTCCAAGATAACACTAAGTGGATTCTTTATCATTGATTGAGATTTCAAAAAATCTACAAAAGCAAGAAAGAGAATATAAGCATATGATTGAATTTGAAATTAGGAAACATGTTTATAGACTTTCAAGCATGTTTTCTCACATTATTTTATCAAATTCCTCACCCTCTAAGGAATTAGAGGAATCGCATTTTCTAGTGAGAATCAAGGTCCAAAGGCATCATTAGTAAACCCACAACTTATGAGACATCCATAAATGATCCTAAGGTAAGTAACTATTACTAATTGCATCTTTATGCAATGCTTGATTTGTTTTGCCTCACTTTTCATGTAAACCTACGACTCGTGCAACATCCACACTACTAGGTGTTAAGTCGTACCTACCAATCAATATTTAATTATAAACTTCACTATGACATTCCATGACTCGTGAGACAATGTCATAGTAAGTTCTAAATGAATGTGCTCTGTATGCCTAAAAAGTGATTATAGCTTTCCTCTAATGAAGTGTCCCATAACTCATGAGCCAACAGTAAATTAGGGTAGCATCTCATGTTGCTTCCCATTGGCCGAAGACCTGGATTAACTAAAACTCATTTTAATTTGTATCCAATTTGACTTAGTATTATAATAAACTTATATTCTCCTAAGTTAAGGGTTTTTCTTACTTTGAAAGATCTCATCAATTTTATCTTCTTTTATTTAGGTTCTCTATATGCTAACCATACACCTCATACATCAATAGGATAAAGAAAAGCATAAATAAGTAAATATGCCTAATATGCTCCTAGGATAGGATGACCATAAGCTTTAACCAAGTTGTGCACTTAGAGCCATAGGTGCATTATGTAGTTGAATTTAAGTGAGTTGATTAAATCCTATTTATTACATAAATATATCCCATACATTCATGGGTCTTCAAGCCTTCTTGATCCTCTTGGCCTTTTTGTCTCTCTGCAACATTTTACAAGAGAAAAGAAATCCTTACCCCTAGAGTTCTACTCTCACAACAATTACAAAGTAGAAATTCAAGAGGCATGCAAACCCCATTTAATACAACCCTTTTCAAACAACTTTGAAACAAAAAAAATAATAATAATTTAAATACTCACGTTCACTACATACATTCATTATCCACTCAATAATTAAATAAACAACAAACAAGAATTAACAATCAATCCATCCAATTAAATGCTTTTCTCATAAATAATTAATTAAAAGGTAAAAATAAGCACAACGCTTTATGCATCTCATCTTTTCACAAAGTTGAAGATTAACATAAACCTGATTTTAAAAGCAAGCAAAAATGTCCAACATTATTTTGAAACATTTGCACAATTATTGTGCATCAAAATTACATGGAACAATGAAGATTAGATAGGCCAAAATTAAAAAATGCACAAAACTTGTGCCTTGGAAACCTCTTGGTAGGTGTACACCCACTGAGAACCAATAGATAGGCAACATGTTAGCAGACTTGTAAACTAGGCGCCAATGGCACTATTTTGTGCCTTTTCAAATCTTTGCCTTTTCCAGTCACTTAGACACCTCCATATCATCATTCCACATACATTTTGGAAAATTTCCAAATTATGAACCCTTTAAAACTTGGAAATTGAAGTACTCAAACATGCTTCAAAAATCAAATTTAAGTAAAATCAACATTTTTCAAAAATTCCCGATTAACTCTAATCTAATTAGATTCAAAAATAGCTAAAACACATTAAAGCTATAATAAACATGCCATATCAACATATAACATCTTCCAATGCTAAATTAACATTTAACATCATAAAATTTGAATCAAAACTCATGCTAACATATGAAATAACACTTAATTACATATTGACATATTTCAATTCAACACAACAAGAACCATACTTAAAGTTCCAAAACACTCAAACTCATCAATTGAAATAAGTATTTGGAGATCTAGAATCAATCCATCATATGAATTAATTTACTAAAATCCTATGATACCACTCAAAGATAAGAGATGGATTTGGATCCATAAAATTAAACCAAAAAAGGAAAAAATTAAACTAATCATCTCTATCCCAAGGATCTAAATACAATCCAAAAATTAGGATTTAAAGGCTAAAATTTGCCTCTGAGGAACGAATCAAAGGAAACAAGTATATCTCTCAAAGGACTCTTCCAATAGAAGATCAATAAACTCCACAACCTTGATCCACTCTCTCCAATTCCGAGCCTCCAAAATTCAGCTAAAATTCACATTCTTTCACCACCAAAAAGGTGAGTTTCTGACCAAAAATCAAAGGAAAACACATCTCCTTGGTCACCCAAACAAAGTCCCAAAAAATCAACCACAAGAGGTTCAATAAACCAACTCTAAGTTTCCCGAGTGTGGAACCTCTAATGTATAGTCCACACACCTAGGAATGGCTCTCAATCTACCTCACTTTCCTAGAGAAGAGAAGAAAAAGGTGATGATGAAACGTGGACAGTTTTGGAGGAGGAGAGAATGCAAAAGGTGGTTATTCAACACATGAGATATACCGCCTTTTGGAGAGAAAATGTCAAAGCTTCAACAGTCCTAGCAAGTGGATTTATATATAGGAGAGGATGGAAGCCTTTGGAGGCTTCAATCACACTCTCTATGCATGTGTGCCAACATGCCAACTTGCTAAATCTTCATTTAGCTTAAATTTGCATTTGCATTCCATTTCACAAATTGAAATGCCAACTTGAATAATTCAAATAGACTCTTTCATTTGATTTCTATCCAAAACTTAAATTCCTCATTTAATTAAATTAACTTTTTAATTTAATTTAATTAACTTAACTCTTCAAGTTAACTAGAGACAACTTAACTCTTTAAATTAATTTGACTAATTAATTTGTAATATGGCACCAATTAAATTAACAACTTAATTTAATTGATTTAATTTAACTTTTTAAATTGTTGTAATTAATTTAACACTTAAATTAACCAAGCCAAAATGATCAATTGATAAGTAGACAATTTCTTTCTCTCCTTAGGCAAAATTTCCTAGCAAGTAATTTTCTAGCTCCTTAGAAAATTCCTCCTATCAAATAGGAGTTTTCTTAGTCTTTTGTGTGTGACCTATTAGGTTTATCCTTTTATTGGACATGGGCTCACAACTTATTGTGATATTTTGAATTGAAAATATCCATATTAGTTTGAACTCATTTAAACTAATAACTCTTTTAATTAACCTCCATTAATTAAAGAGCATCCAATCTCTATAGTCGATGTCTAGCAACAAGCCTATAGAGCCCAATTAATTAGATGAATGAATTATATCTTGATGAACTATTATAGCTTAGGCCTACCATGCAAATACAATCTTTTTGTCTCCTATGTCCCCAAAGAGGCTTATAACAAGATATTTATTGGTTCCTTAGTAGTCGCAGTAACTATGCCTCTACGTCTAAAGTTCAATTTCCATTTAAACCCCAACTTTGGAGAACATCTTTTTCAAATTTTCATACTACCTTTTTGAATCGATCATTATAGAATAAATAGAAAATGCACTCACTCTTCACAACAATGAATAAATAGATCCCTTCTTAGGTCTCACAAACCTCTATATTTAAGTAGCTTATGCCCAATCCAAACACTAAATGACTCACTACGTGGTTAGGTCAAAGTTAAAGCATAAAGACCTAAACACGAGGTTAACATGAATTCTCAAGTTAAAAGACTAATTATATGTACAATTGTAAGCTTGAAAACTTACCACTACGGCTATCTAGTGGATTCTCTAAGTGGGCTTTCAATGAACTTGTTCTCTAACAAGCACCCACTAACATGCATCTATGTGTAACATAAATTGCCTGTGAAATAGGGTAATATCTAACCCCTTAGAGGATGCATCGTTAGTGAAAGTCTATCTAAATTTTAGATGCCCTTTCTCTTAAGATTCTATGACTTTAAATAATTAAAATCATGACCTTAGAGACTTGTTTCATGATCACCATCATATGCATGGCCAAATACCATGGTCTAGTATGATTTAGGGGCTTCAACCAAATACAAATGAAGTATAAAAAGCATAAGATGAAGATGGTCATTTTATAAGATATCATTCAATCAAGATTATCTCACAATCAGAGTAGTTATTACACACCAATTCTAATTGCTTGTGATGCACTATTCTAATAACTCAATTTGTGTATGGATCTACTACTCTGCAGGCAACTTATCATTTTTATGAGGGTAAGGGACTTTTTTGTTATAACTGAAGTCAGAGTTGCGGTGTAGATTCCAATTGGGATGTGGATAAGAGCACTTTCAGTATTGATTGCATACAAAGTGTAGTGAGTGAATATGATCATGAGAAATTAGAGTTATTCTTTGTTTCTCAAATGACTAAAATAGTTGTTAGAGACTTCACCCAAGTAATTACTTTCACCATCACTTCATTTATTTTGGTCTATTTTTCCTTTCTTCACAATATTGTATAAGTTTTTGTTTTTCATACATTTTCACACTTTCAAATGCAAGATGGAACTTGGTAAAACAAATGTCTCACCAAGTGAAAGGACTGTGGTAATAATAACTCATCCTAAGAGGTTGCCGAACCAACTTGGCAATAGAGTCAAAAAGAGGATGAGCTAGCTAAATTGAAGAAAGGGCACAAGCACTTAAAAACAAAGTATACTAAGGAAGTAAGGATTGGAGAATAGTTTTTGGATTCTTCTGTTAGGAGAACTCTTGTTAATGCTTCTAGTAAAGGTGCGGTCAAAGAGTTCAAAGGTTCTAATGAGTGATTTGAGGCTATCAAGGTGGAGGCATTGATGATCTATAAGCAGACCATCTAGAGTTGTTGTATTCCAAACGAACTCTATGCAAGACTTGTTGATGCTAGATCCTACTATTTTAGTTAATCATGAAGCCAAGTGTAGTACAACGATCAAATAATAAAATCACAAAAAGGCTAAATTAACTAGGTTACACTCGAAAACAAAAATCTAATCATCCCTTGATTCAAATTTGGATAGAGGATTTCCTTGAATTCTTAAAATCCAAGGAATGGAAAAAGAACACTTCAACACCTTGAAACTGTCTTCTAGTGGCGCAATAGGTTCTCGGCAATAGTTGCCTACTTGAGTCACTTCGGAATTGGCATATATTTGGACACAAGATCACAAACACCTTGATGAAGATCTAGGAAAAAATTCAGCCAATTAGGAAATCAAAAGTTACTCCAGAAATGCCTCCAAACTAATCAGACTACAATAGATCTCCAAAAATCAAACAATCCAAGTATATTGCCTCTAATGTGATTATCCACACACTAATGGAAAATCCAAATTTCTCCTAGATTAACTAAACAATCAAGGAAAAATGAGCAAGGATGGAGATGGAATTTAGGATGAGGGAGAGGTAAAGAAAATGTGAAGCCTCAACTAATGAAAAAATCACAAAATTGGAGGGAAAAGTGAATCTAACAATTAGATCTAGATTTTACCAACTTAGCTTCATAGTGGCCAGCCACTCTATATCTATATATATAGAGAGAGGGAAGCTGTGATGCTAGTTGGAATCACATCTCCCATGAGATGCCACCTAAGCAAGCAAGTTGCATGTGAAATCACATTTTACTTATATTTGAATTTCATTTGGAATCTTCATTTCATCGCATGAAATATCATCCAAATAAATTCAAATGCACTCTAATTGAACTCTTTCATTTTGAATTTTTTGCCTAATTAATTCTTCACATTAATTAAATTAGCCCCTTAATTTAATTAATTTACCTTGAAATAATTCTTTAAGTTAATTAAATTAACTCTTTAGGCTAGAAAATATTAACTTTTAAGTTAACTTGATCAATTGATAGTCAAGTAGCACCAATTAAATTAATTTTTTAATTTAATTGATTTAATTTAACTCTTTAAATTATTTATATTAATTTAACAATTAAATTGATCAAGCTAAGATGACCACAAAATTGTGTCAACCGTTTCCCTCCAAAATCGGTGAATGTGGAATATTTCTAACTCTTAAAAAATTCCCTTCATCAAATAGAATTTCCAATTAGCTTTTGTATGTGACCCTTAGGTTCTACCATTCATTGGACAAGGGCTCACAACTCTTGTGAGTTAACAATATCAAAATATTCACATTAGTTTAAACTCCTTTAAACTACTGACTCAATTCAATTAATCTCCATTAATTAAAGAATCCCCAATATCCATGGTCAATGTCCAACCAAGCCCACGGAACCCAACTAATTAGCCAAATGAATATGCTCTTTGAGAACCATTCTAGCTCTATGCATACCATACAAATATAGTTCTTTCGTCTTCTATCTTTCAAAAGAGGCCTAAGATAAGATATTTGTTGGCTCCATAATAGCCTCAATACTATGATTCTACTCCCAATATTTCATTCCAATTTATGACCTCATCTTTAGAAAACTTCTTTTGCAAATTGTCTACTACCTTGCTCAAGGATTTCTTGGAATCGATCATTATAGAATATATAGGAGATGCATTTGCTCTTCACAATGATGAAGAGTTGAATCTCATCTTAGATCCCACAAACCTCTATGTCTAAGCAGCTTGTACCCAAGCTTAACCTAAAAGACTCGAGAAATGGTCAAGTAAAAGTTATAGCATAAGGACCTAGATGCAAAGGTACCACAGATCCTTAGGTCAAAGGACTAATTATTTGCACTAGCGTAAGTTGGAGAACTTTGTCCCTATCAATTTACTACTATAGCTATCTAGTGGATTCTCCAATTGGGTCTTTAGTAAACTTATTCTCTGACAAGCACCCACTAACATATACCTATATCTCACATGGTTTGCTCATGAAATGGAGCAATATCCAACCCTTGGTTATATGCATCGATAGTGCAAGTCCATCCAAATCTTATATGCCATGTCTCATAAGATTTTATAACTTAAAAGATTTAAGATCACGACTGTGTAAGACTTGTTTCTTGATCACCACTCGGTGTGTGACTAAGTCCCATAGTTTTGTATGATATAAGGGCTTCAACTAAATCCCAGTAAAGTAATATAAGCATAAGATAAAGATGGCCATTTATAATAAACATCATTCAATCAAAATTGTATCACAAGTGAAATAGTTCACATGCCAATCTAATTAGCTGTGAGGCACTATTCCAACGAATCTTCCTAGTACAGAGTCTAGGAAGAGTTCCGAAGCCTAACCAGAAGCTATGGTGGGGAACCAGCTGAAACTATACCACAAGAATGAAGACATCTTTCTTAAAGTAGCAACAATGAGTAAGGTTTATAGGTTTTGTTTAGGACTTGATACTACTTAGCATTTTCTAACTAAGCAATGATTTGACATATTTTTTTCATTCGTATTGCCATTTCTTTTGGAGAATGAGTGTTAGTTTGGCATTTGCCAAACATTACGAGTGTTTACTCTTATTTTGGTTCCAATAAAGTTCTTCATTTTGGCTTATTTATACTTGTTTATGCACTTGGCTAATTAGATGACTAATAACCAACATCATTATGCTTAGTTCTTTTAGCTTCGTATTAAGCTTATTTTATGTGAATTTCATTACCTTTGCAGCATAATAAGAGTATTTTAGAACTTTTGAGTTCTATTTTTAGAGGTCGCTTACATGAAGTGCAATAATCATATGTTGAAAATTGAATTGTGAACACCAAGCACTACTTCAAAGTGTTTAGTGAAAGAGGTATAATGCTAAGAATCCAATTTAAAATATTTAAAAACTAAAATCTAGCTTAGATTACACCAATTGAAGGATCAAAATCATGCAAATATAATAGATTAAGGTCAGATTGTTGCCTTTCAAGCAAAATCCAACCAAAAACTCAAAGTAGAGTTTCCTTTCTCAAAGGCAAATTGCTTCTAGTACAACAAAGTGTAATAAACTTCTAATTAGGCAAATCACCTCATAATCAAGTCAAATCTAGACCAAAATCTCACCAATTGGATGGCAAATGTCCAGTAAAACTTTCAGCACCAAACTCCTCCAGAAAGACCTCGAACAGATTCCAAAAACACATAGCTCGAATAGAGGATCACCAAACCAAGCAATCCAAAATTCATCATGCCTCTAATGCCAAAATCCGCACACCAATTGGCAATCCTTTCCTCCTTAATTTAGCTAGAAAAATCAAGGAGAAAGAGAGCTAGTAGGAGGCCGAAAATGGTAAGGTAGGTAAAGAAGAGAGTGAAGCCTCAACTCATGAGTGAATCACATTTGGAGGAAATTTTGGATCTAACTTTTAGATGTACAAAAGTCAAAATGTGTGTATTTTCTTAGTGTTGGCCGCCCCTCCTCTATATCTATATATAGAGTGGAGATGGTGTGATGCCAAGATGGCATCACACCCTCCTCAAGGTGGGGGTGCTACCTAAGCATGCCAAATTGCAAGCATATTGCAAGTTGCATGTTAATTTGTGTTCAATTTAAATTTAATTTGGAATCTACATTTCATCTAATGAAATGTTTACCTAATTAAATTCTAATTCAACACCAAATGAAAATTTCATTTGAATTCTCACTCCAAAATCAATTCTTCATTTTAATTAAATTAAACACTTTAATTTAATTAAATTTTAGCTTAACTTTTAAGTTAATTAGCTTAACTTTTTAAGCAAGATTTTGTTAATTTAATACTTTAAGTTAACTTAACCAATTGATACTCATGAGGCACCAAATTAAATTAACACTTAATTTAATTGATCTTAATATAACTTCTTAAATTAATTAGATCAATTTAACATTTAAATTGATCAAGCCAAGAGACTAAAAATTGCGTCGATCGATTCCCTCAATTTTCGGCCACCATAGAATGCTTGTAACACTTAGAAGATTCCCCTCAATATTTAGGATTGCCAATTAGCTTTTGTATGT
>JACGDI010004975.1:482045-560432 GCA_014898725.1 Jacaranda copaia | reverse complement strand
TCCTATGTTGGATCTCATAAATCTCCATGTCTAAGTAGCTAATGCCCAATCACCACCAGAACACCTGCTAAGTGGCCAAGATGGAGTCAAAGCATGAGGACCTAAACACAATGTTACAATGAATCCTCAAGTCAAATGACTAATTATATGCACTAGCATATGCTGAAGAACTGGCTACTACTGACTTGCCACTATAACTATCTAGTGGATTCTCCGAGCAGGTCTCTAGTACTTTGTTCTCTAACAAGCACCCACTAACATATACCCATATCTCATACAGTTTGCTCATGGAATGAAGCAACATCAAACCATTGGATTATGTATCATTAGTGCAAGCCTATCCAAATCTTAGATATCTTGTCTCATAAGATTCTATGACTTGAGATATTTAAGATCACAATCATGCAAGACTTATTCCAAGATCACCACCCAATATGTGATCAAATCCCATGGTCTTGTGTGATCTAGGGGACTTCAACCATATGCCAATGAAGTAATAAAAGTATAAGATGAAGATAGTCGTTTATAAGAAATATCATTCAATCAAGATTGTATCAAAAGTGAAATAGTTTACATGCCAATCTAATTGGCTTGTAGGGCACTATTTCAACAATCTCCCACTTATGATGTCATTCGAAGACCTTTTACGATAAGGGTTTAGTCAATGGATCTGTTATATTCTCTTATGAGGCAACTCTATCCACTCAGTTGTCAACTCTATCAATTGATATCTCATAAAAAATGATATCATTTTTACTGTGTTTGGTCACTAATGAAATCTTGGCACAAGTCCTGAGCTATCTTCTAAAGACAACAATAGGCTCATGCACGCTCAACATCACATCCAACTCTTAGATGAGGTTTCTATCCAAACGCCTTCTTTTACGATTTTCAAAGCCACAAATTATTTCACCTTAGTGGTAGGTTCAGTCGTGGTATCTAGTTTGGAACTTTTCCAACTCACCACATTGCCATTAAAGCAAAATATAAATCCAAAAGTCAATTTCAAGTCATCTACATCAGATTGGAAACTTGAATCTGAAAATCCCTTGGGTTTCAATTCTCCATTGCCGTATAATAAAAATAATTCCTTAATCCTTCTTAAGTACTTAAGGATTATTTTTGCGGCCATCCAATAATTCTCACCAGGATTGGACTGGAACTTATTTGTAACACTTAGAGCATGCGCCACATCTAGTCTTGTACATTGAACTGTATACATTATGCTCCCTATAGCGGACGCATAAGGTAAATGGGACATCTTTTGTCTCTCCACCTTAGTCTTTAGGGCCATAAACTTAAAGAGACGAATACCATGTCCCATGGGAAGAAATGCTTTCTTGGATTCTTCTATACTAAACTATTTTAGTATTTTATCAATGTACATAGTTTGGGATACCCCTAGCATCCTCTTCGATCTATCTTTATAAATATGTATTCCTAATAAACTATATAGCTATCTCATGAAGAATTGAGTAGACAGCCACACTTTAGTACACTTTAACATAGCTATCTCATTCCCAATGAGAAGGATGTCATCGATATAAATCACAATAAACTATATAATATTTCCATTCACCTTCTTATACATACAAGGTTCATACATATATTTTATAGCGAAATAATTTGATTGCATTATCAAAACATATGTTCCAACTTTAGGACACTTGCTTGAGTCAATAAATGGATCTCCAAAGTTTGCAAACCGTTTGCTCACTCGTAAAACCTTGTGGTTACTCTATATAGATTTCTTCTTTAATGTTGTCATTGAGGAAGGCAGTTTTCACATCCATTTGCCATATCTCGTAGTCATAATATACATCTATGGCAAGCAGAATCTAAATGGACTTAGGCATTACAACTAATGAAAAGGTTTCCTCAAAATAAATATTGGGTCTTTGAGTATACCCTTTTGCCACTAGTTGCACCTTAAAGGTCGTAACCTCTCCATCGACCCTTAGCTTTTGCTTATAGATCCACTTGCATCCAATAGGAACAATTCCCTTCAGTGGATCTACCAAAGTCCATACTTTGTTAGAGTGCATGAAGTCTACTTCGAATCTCATGGTTTCAAGCCAATGTCCTAAATCTATATCTAACATAGCTTTCTAATAGGTCTCTGGATCCATATCCAGTTGGCCCATTTCATGAAGAAATTTGAACCTTTTGGGTTTCTTTTTTATTCAATTTGACCTATGTAGACGTTATGTGTAAGGCTCACAACTTGTTTCCACCACTTGTGGGATTTGTTGACGTCTTGAACATCATCAAGTTCAATAGTAATGCTTTTTCTATCTAATAGAAATTTCTTTTCCAAAAAAAGGCATTCCTCAAGACAACACCTTTTATTTTGAGGGATCATAAAAATAATAACCCATAGACTCTCTAGGGTATCCTATAAACTTGCACAAGAAAGATCAACTATCCAACTTATCTCCCACTAACCTTTTCACATACGCAGGAGACCCCCAAAGCTTTAAGAAATGGTAACAGGGTACTTTGCCATACCACATCTCATGTGGCATTTTTGACACGGCCTTTGAAAGTACTACATTTAGTAGCCTTGTGGTTGTTTCTAAGACGAATCTCCAAAAGGATATAGATACATTAGAGAAGCTCATCATGGAACATACCATGTCCAACAAGGTACGATTTCTTCACTCAGCTACTCTATTAAGTTAGGGTATGTTGGGTGGAGCCCATTGAGAGAGAATTCCACTCTTTTTCAAGTAATTCAAGAATTCGGTACTCAAGTATTCTCTTTCTCGATCTAATTAAAGAGTTTTAATACTAAGTTTCTTTTACTTTTCTACTTCACACATATACTCTTCGAACGTTTCAAAAGCTTCGGACTTGTATTTCATAAGATACACGTGTCTGAATTAAGTGTGATCATTGGTGAAGGTAATGAAGTAAGAATAGCCACCTCGTGTACAAACTCTTAATAGACTACACACATTCATATAAATCAAATACAAAGGACTTGTGCTTCATTCTAATTGTCCTACAAAAGGAGCTTTAGTCATTTTTCCCTTCAAACAAGACTCACAAGTTGGAAGTTCCTCAATGCCACTAACATTTAGTGCTTTAAGAGCTTCTATCTTATTCATCCTATTTTTAGAGATATGCCCAAGTCTTGCATGCCATAGAATGACATCTTCTTGGATATCTAGCTTTTTTTTACTTGATTGAATGTGCATTAATGGTTTTTGTGAATCTAATATGTATGATCCATTATTCAATGTACTTTAAGCAATTAGAGAACCATTCTTTAATATCTTCAATTTCCCATTAGATATAGAAAAATTATATCATTCATTATCCAAAATGGGAATTGAAATTATATTCTTCATAAGATTCAGTATAAAGAAACAATCATAGAATCTCCCAAGTCCAACTTGAGTACACCTTTAACCTTAGTAAGAACTTTTGCTCCATTTTCGAGGCAAAGGAACATATCCGCTTCATTAAGACTCTTTCTTCTTTCCAACCCCTATATTAAATTACAAAGGTGAGAATCACATGTGGTATCAAATACCCATGAAGAAGAATTTTTCATTAAATGCACTTCAATCATGTACATACCCTTCTTAAGGGTTGCAAGATAAGCTTTGCAGTTTGTTCTCCAAAGCCCTTTTTTGCCACAATGGAAATATGCAACATCTTTTTTAGCCTCTTTCTTCTTCTTAACTCCTCCCGAACCTTTCAAGGATTGCTTTTCTTTTGAAGAATAACTTTTGTTCCTCTTACACCCTTTCTTTGGACCTTTAAAGCCTTTGGATTTAGAAGAGGATACAAGCATAAGAGGCTTTTCCCTTTTCATAGTTGCCTCAGCGATAACCAACATGTTCACCAATTCATTAATTATTATCTTATTCTTGGACATATTAAAGCTCATAACAAATTGGTCAAATGTACTTAGTAGTAACTGTAGGATTAAATCCACATAGAGATCACTATTTATAATCACTCCAAGTTGTCCAAGTTTTTCAATGAGACCAATCATTTTAAGCCTGTGATCATGGACACTCATGCCCTCAATCATTCTACTTCTAAAGAGCTCCCTAGATAAAATGAATTGTTCGTGTCTAGTTTGAACAGCATACAACTCTTGTACGTGTGCATAGATCTCACTTGTATGTTTCATATACTCATCAAACTTTTGCAACTTGTTAGATATAGTTGCCATCATGAGACACCTTATTTATAGATCATCATCCACAAACTTCATGAACAATTCATAAGCCTCATTGGTGGTATCATCACCAATGATTTCCAACAGACTTTAATCAATAAGGCAAGTCTTCTTTTCGGAGTCCAACACTATTTTGAGGTTTCTCAATCAATCGGGGAAATTGGGCCCAATTAGTTTATTAGTTTCCAAAATTATTGTGAGTAGATTCTTTGCCATTTTGAGTTTGAAGATTTCACAAATCTACAAAAGGCGATAAAAGAGAATATAAGCATGTGATTGAATAGTGATATTTTGAAAACATGTTTACAGTCTTCCAAGTATGTTTTTCTGCCACTATTTTATCAAATCCTTCACCCCCTAGAAGAATTTAGGAAATCATATTCCCTAGTGAGAATCAAGACTCCAAAAACTTGTAAGTAGGCCCACGTGATTGAGTGCCATCCACGAACAACCTAAGGATAAGTAATACTTGCTAATTACATCACATGCAATTCTTGATATATTTTGCCTCACTTTTCATGTAGACCTATGACTCATGCGACATCTACACTACTAAGTGTTAAGTTAAACCTACCAATCAAACTTTAATTTAAGACAGCTCCACAACATCTCTCGTGATCGAGTGCCAATGTGTGGGAAGCCTCCAATCAAATGTACAGCATATGCTAAGTATATGTTCATAGCTTTCCTCCTAAGTGTGACCCCCATGATCAAGTGCCATCATACAAATTCGATAGTATTATCATGGCATATACTATTGGTAGAATGCATGAATTAATCAAAACTTCTTTTAATTTATATCCATATTGAGTTAATATTTGAGAACACTTAGACATTCTAAGTGAGGGGATTTCAAACTTGCTTGCCAAGATCTCACCAATTTTATCTTCTCATTTAGGTTTTCTATATCCTAATCCATGCATCAAATACATCAATAGGATATAGAAAGCTTAAATAAGTAAATATGCCTAGCATACTCCTAGGGTGTAATGACCATGAACCTAACCAAGTGATGCACTTAAAGCTATAGGTACATCACTTAGTTAATTTTAAATGGATTGATTAAACTAAGTTGTTACATGAGTATATCCCTATATATTCATGGGTTTTCAAGCCTCCTTGGATCTTTTTTACTCCTTCCAACTTTTACAATAGAAAAAAAACCTCACTCCCAGTAATTCTTCTCTCATAAATTTCACAAGATAGAACAAGAGGCATGTAAGCCCCATTTAATACAACCTATTTCAACAAATTGAACAAATAAAATCAAAGTTAAAAGTTCATGATCATCTCCATTCATTCATCATTCATTCAACACAAAAATGAATAATAAATAATCCTAATCCAAGAATTGACATTCAATTCTGACAATTAAATGCTTATCGTATATACAATTAATTAGCCTAGCAACAATAAGCATAACATTTATGCATCCTATTTTTGCCACAATTGGAGATTAACTTTAATAAGATTTAAGAAAGCATTAAAATGTCAAACATAGATTTAAGAGCTTGCACAACACTCATGCATCCATTATGTGTCAAGCAATACACTTTTGGTCACAAAAGTGAGCTAAAATTAAGATAAAAAACTGTCTAGACCGAGACCATGCCACTGCCCAACCTTGCTAGGCATGCTGTCAAGTAGCAAGCACGCACATGGTGTGCCACAGCTGGCCAATGCCCGACCAAGCTAGGCGATGTGTTTGGTCACTTGGTCTTCGCAAATTTAGCTCTATTTTGCTCAACCTTTTGTGCACCACACTTTTAGAACAATGTCTAAACATCATTTCCACACAAAATGGATGTAATTTTAGATCTAAAATAGTTTTTAAATCTAAAAAAACAAGAGTTCAAACATGGTTCCAAAAATCAAATTAAAGTGAGAATCTTATTCTTCAAAGATCTCCAATTATGTCCAATCCAATTAAATCCAAAAATGACCAAAATAAATTAAGACCAAATAAAACACGCTACATTAACATATAACATAATCCAATGCTAAATCAATATTTAACATTAGCAAATCATGAATCAAATTACACTAACATATGAATTAACAATTAAAACACATATTAGCATAATATCTATTCATCATCAAAGGAGCCACAGGCATCATCATCCAAATACTCCAATCTTTGGTTTAGATCAAGTGTTTGAAGATCTAGATCAATTCATCAAATGAATCAATCAAAAAAAAATCCAAAATATAGCATGAAATTAGGCTCTGATACCACTTGAAAGAGGTGTAACACTAAGGATCCAATTTAAAACATTTAAAAACTAAAATTTAACTTAGATTACACCAATCCAAGGATCTAAATCACGCATGTATAATGGATTAAGGTTAGATTGTTACCTTTCAAGCAAAATTCAACCAAAACTCAAAGTAGAGTTTCCTTTCCCCAACGGTAGACTGCTCTGGCTTAGTAGAGTTTGATCAACTTTTGATCAGGCAAATCACCTTAGAATCAAGCCAAATTTGGACCAAAATTTCAACAACTCAATGGAAAACGTCCAGTAAAAATTTCATCACCAAAATCCTCCACAAAGACCTTGAAGATATTCTAGAAACACACAGCTCAAACAGAGGATCACCAAAGCAAGCAATCCGAAATTTATCATGCCTCTAATGCCAAAGTCCGCACACCAATTGGCAATCCTTTCCTCCTTTAGCTAAAACAATCAAGGAAAAAGTGACCTAGTAAGAGACTAAAAATGGTGAGAGAGGTGAAGAAGAGAGTGAAGCCTCAACTCATGAGAGAATCACGTTTGGAAGGAATTTTGGATCTAACTTTTAGATGCACAAAAGTCAAAATGTGTGTATTTTCTTAGTGTTGGCCGCCCCTCCTCTATATCTATATTAGAGTGAGGATGATGTGATGCCAAGGTGTCATCACACCCTCCTCAAGGTGGGGGTGCCACCTAAGCATGCCAACTTGCAAGTATCTTGCAAGTTGCATGTTAATTTATGTTGAATTTGAATTTAATTTGAAATTTATATTTCATCTCATGAAATGTTTACCTAATTAAATTCTAATTCAACACCAAATGAACATTTTATTTGAATTTTCCCTCCAAAATCAATTCTTCATTTTAATTAAATTAAACTTAACCTTTAAGTCAACTAGCTTAACTCTTTAAGATAGATTTTGTTAATTTAACACTATAAGTTAACCTGACCAATCGATATTCATGAAGCAACAAGTTAAATTAATACTTAATTTAATTGATCTTAATTTAACTATTTAAATTAACTAGATCAATTTAACAATTAAATTGATCAGGCCGATATGACTAAAAATTGCATCAATTGATTCCCTCAATTTTCAACCACCATGGAATCCTTGTAACACTTAGAAGATTCCCCTCAATATTAAGGATTGCTGATTGGCTTTTGTGTGTGACCCATTAGGTTCTACTGCTCATTAGACATAGGCTCATAACCTTTGTGACTTTAGAATATCATATATTCACATTAGTTTAAACTTTTTTAAACTAACTGACTCAATTAATCTCTATTAATTGAAGAATATCCAATCTCCATGGTCAATGTTCAACATCAAACTTATGGAGCCCAACAATTAGGTGGATGATGCTTTTGGTAAACCTTTCTAGCTCTACGTGTATAATAAAAATATGGTCCTTTTGTCTCCTATCTCCATGAAAGAGGCCTAGAGCAAGATATTTGTTGGCTCCCTAATAGACTCGATGCCATGCATCTATTATTCTTAATGTTCAATTCTAGTTTGTGACCTCATTTTTTGAAAATTCCTTTCCCAAATTGTCACACTACCTTAGCCAAGGACTCCTTGGAATTCATCATCATAGAATGCATAGGAGATACACTCGCCCTTCACAAAAACGAGGAGTCATATCCCATCTTAGATCTCATAAACCTCCATGTCTAAGTAGCTCGTACTCAATCACCACCGAAATGCCCGCTAAGTGGCCAAGAAGGAGTCAAAGTATGGGAACCTAAACCCAAGATTACAATGGATCCTCAGGTCAAAGAACTAATTATATATATTAACGTAAACTGGAGAACTAGCCACTACCGACTTACCACTATGGCTATCTAATAGATTCTCCAGGCAGGTCTCCAGTACCTTGTTCTTTAACAAGCACCTACTAATATGTATCCACATCTCATAAGGTTTGCTCATGGAATGGAGCAACATCCAACCCTTGCATTATGCATCGTTAGTGCAAGCCTATCCAATTCTTAGATGCCTTGTCTCAAAAAATTCTATGACTAAGGATATTTAAGATTACGGTTGTGTAAAACTTATTCCATAATCACCACCCAATACGTGACCAAGTCCCATAGTCTTGTGTGATCCAGAGGCTTCAACCATATGCCTGTGAAGTAATGAAAGCATAAGATGAAGATCCTCATTTATGAGAAACACCATTCAATCAAAATTGTATAACAAGTGAAATAGTTTACATGCCAATCTAAATGGCTTGCGGGGCACTATTCCAACGTTCTCCCGCCTTTGAAAGGCGCCAATCTCAAGTGTCCATGCCAACTGCTTCTCTTGGACACCCATGCAAAGCCCTTATCTCAGGCAGCTGTGTTGAGAGTCCCTCTTGTCTAAATTTTCAGGCTTAAGGTCATTAAGGTTTTTCTGCTCTTCTTTGTGGAATTAATTTATCTTTCGTCCCTTCAACCCTTGTACTTAGTTAAGTTAATTTATTAAGCCACTTTTAGTTAATTTATCGAATTACCCTTATAATTAATTTATCGGTGTCAAACTCTATACTAGAGTGTTCCAAATATAGAAGCCAGCAATTTACTTAGCTAATTTTTGAAAAAGACCTTAATTTTATTTTTGTCTAGCATGAACGTAAATTAATTAAACATTGTAAAGTTTTTATCTTCATTCAAACAACCATTGCACATGTACAACATTTAATTTTTTTTATTTTTCATTTTTCTAATCCCAAATGTTTTGATATTTCAAATGTAGTTCCAAAACAGGAGCCATTGAAAAAAATACTTCTTACAAATATCATTAGGTGTTTAACCATGTAATTTTTTTTTTTTCAAATAAAGATTCAAAATATATTAGAATTACAAGTCAAGACTTTCGAGAAAAATTTAAAAAAGAAAGTACTTAGTTCCCTTACATTTTTACTAATCTCCCCGAAAAGAAAAGAAAAAAAGTAGCAAAAGAAGAAAATAAAAAACAAAATACAAGAAGAAAAGCAAAACCTAATTTACATACAACACAATTCCAGCCATCACACCTAGGTTTGATTCCGCCATGGAGCAGAGATCTACATGTGAATAGCTTCAGTTACCAATTCACATTCCAATAACATGTGGCAAATTGCATTTTACTATAGACCTAGGATAAATTCTACTCAGAGCAAATTTTATCAAATAATAAGGTACTTCCTACCAATTCAGAGATGGTTTCAAGTCCCCATTTCATCAAAGGGAAACTCAAACCATTTTGCAGTGCCCTTGTCCAAATAAGAGCTATTTCCAACCTTGAGACCAGTTCCTCACTTCAACATAAATTTGCTAAAAGAACCAAGGTGCCCTCTGGACTTGATTTGACTTGACTTTGTTCACTCCAGTAGCAATTTCCATCAACAAGAATCAAAAACAAAGTAGACTCGCAAAAGAAAATTCAATCTGATTGTCGACAAAATTCAAGCATCTATTATGAGTTTCTAGCCCACAAAAACCACACAAAATTTGAACACCAACAGCAATAAAATTATGACAGCAAGTGGGTAGAGTCAAAACTCATGGCAAATTTTTACACAAACTCCATAGAACAAGCAAATTTCTAGTTTAATTGAGGCCATCAAAATTTCATTAAGCACATAGCAATTTAGGTGGTTCAAAAATAGATTGCTCTGGGCTTCACTATAGAAAAGCATAGCTGCAAAATTTCTTGATCTGAGTGTCACCAACAAGTAGCAGTAAAGACTCAAAAAACCAATGAGCCACTGATTGAGCATCATAATGCCAAAATCAACTAGCAAAATTCCAAAAACTAGCAGCAACATGAGTTCAATAATACATTAACTAAACTTGGAAAAACAAAATCTAGATGCCTCTTGAGATTATGCATCCATAACAGCATCCTGAAGGCACAAACCCAAAAAATTCAAAAGTGACGTGTTCACTAGAGTTTCCAGTAGCAAAAACCTGGAGTTAAATCACAGAGCCTCATTGCAACATAAAGACAATTATAGAAAACAACTTGTAAAGATTTACTACATGAAGCCATAACAACTTAAGGCTTCACAAAAAGTAGATTCAAGCTAGAAGTTCACAACTAAGCAGAATATGCAACAAATCCCTAATGAAAACTCAGCAGACTAATTCTAACAACCAAAACTAGAAACAAATGGCAATAGAAACTGTAGCCATTCACCATAGCTACTTTTCTTTGCTTCTTGATCTCTTCAGTCTTCTTTTACTGCAAGTTTCTAATTCCTAATACGCCTATTCGTCTGTGGATTCAACTCTACAAATGTCCTGAGCATTCTGGGAGTCTTGAAAATTTTCCTCAAATGACAACTCCTTTAGTGGGATCGACTCCCATGACGACGTTAAGGCTAAGAACCCATTTGTCTAGAGGGACATTTGGGATTTGGGAGGTTAAATGCGGGATGTGAGGAGCAGGATTGGCTTTTGGAGAGGGCCAGAAAGGAAGAGCAAAGATAGTGTGTTTAGGGAGTGGATGAAGAAGAAATGGAGATGCAGGGTTGTTTGATGATAGACAATGATAGGCTATTGGAGAAGCAGATTTGTTATTAGCATCAAGGTCTTCATTGAAAAGCCTTTTAAGACCATTAATGTCATCTGCACATCCATACACATTTTCAACAGTTTCAACAATATTTTGCTAAGGGGTGGCAGCACAATTTAACAAAGCAATATTCCCAACAGGATCACCATTTAAAGCTATACGGTGGTTAAGTATTTTGGCAGCATTCAAGACCATACAACTAGCTTCAATCCTATCTGCAATAGTACCATAAAAAACATCAGAGACAGCATATATTTTTCCCGAGTTCACGTTTTTAATAGCAAATTTCATATGCACACTTAAAAAAACACCCTCATTAACTGCAACACGGTGACTTCCATCTCCCACACATTTATCAACATTACCATTTCCTCTTCATTGGCATGAGGCTCACACTCATCATCACTAAGTTTTTGCAAAATATCAAAATGATTACAAACCTAGATAAGTGGAGGTAGAGCAATATTTTGGTACCTTTCACCTTCTACCATACAAGTTCTAGAACTTGTAGGAGGCTTTTAACTAGTAAGATCACCACTCGAGCCCCCATAATCACCATCAAAGACCTACTTATCATTCAGGTTTTCAACAAGCTTCCATTTATCTTTTTTCTCCACTTTCGTAGGCTTTGCAATGGGCCTTCTTTGAGGTGGTTTTAGGGCATTACCTTTGATATAACATGCCTGGACATCATGTCCAACATGTTTACAATAAGAGTAGTAGCTCGACAGTCTTTCAAGATAATTTTAACATTAAACTTGGAGACACCATGGTCAATAGAAAATTCATCCATCAATAGCTAGGTAAGATCTTTCTTACCACAGATTAGCGCATAATTGACATCCAACTTAGCTCAAAATCCATGGGTAGCATTTTAGTTTGCTCTTCTATGCTTCTTCACTTCAATGTCTCTACCAGCACATGGTTGCTCAAGTGGTTTAGGAGATTGCTTAATCAAGGATTACAGTTAAGCTGCTATGCTTACTGTGAATGCTTTCTTTTCTATGAAATCTTGTCGTTATGGCTCATGAAGAACAACGGAACAATCACCTGCTAGCTCAAGAGTCACTAGCCTCCGACTTGCTAGGTGTCATTGTTTCTTCCAACTCTCTTAAGTGTGGCTTTATCCATTTTAAGAGGCTTCCGAATCGATTCACTGATTAGAGTCAAAGATTTTTGGTTAAAAAAATGAAAAAGGGAGACCAAGTAATCTAACCCAAATAGGAGCAACAGACGGTTCATAGTAGGGATTAAAATTAGAAGACCACTTCAAAGTTCTCACGGGATATCCATCAATGGGCCATTCCTTTGAAGGCACAGCATTAAGTAATCTTCAAGAGAACAAAGAAAAATAATAACATGCTTGTTTAGAACCTGAATCGAAAATCCACCCACAAGTTTCAATTTTTCAAAATGTTGTACATAATGTCAAACTATGTAATGCCTCCACACAATTCTTTAGTACCTTTCCATCATGTAATGTAATATGTTAATCTTGTTCTTTTTGTTTCCTGGTGTTTTTCTTTTTTTTAATTCCTTAACTAGCTAAATGCAACTTTAAATATGTTAATTAGCAAAATATCTCATAAGCAAGAAAAATAACCATGAAAAGGTTAACGAATAAATAAATTATTATTGAAAATTAGAAAATAACTCAAAATAGTATAAATTTCCACAATAACTCATTATTGTAAATTAGAAAATAACCCAAAATAGTATAAATATCCAAATCTTCCAAAAGGTTCATAACAAAGTGGAGGAAAGCTATAGATTTTTTGTGGCCTCATGTGTTGTTAGGCATAATGCATTATATTGTCTACCCAACGCATTTTATGTTCTAAAATGATTTAAAATACTTTAGAATTAACTATTTTTATTCAATCAAAATATCCAACAAAATTTGGACTTTTAAAAATTCTATATTATCTATACAAGATATTCAATTGTACTAAAATATTTTAGGATATTTTAGAATGGAGTATGTTATTTAATCAAAGCATGTAAAAAAAATGTAGACTCTTGTAACACCTAATGTAGTTTGTATATTAAATTAATCCCCACCATTGATAAAAGAGGTTGACACAATAATAAATAGTAGAAGAATATGAGGTAAACCCAGTACAAGTTTATATTATACTTGTTTTTACTCTCTTATCTTATTATAGATAAAATATCTTAGTTTCTAAACGAATATCATTATATACATCAATGGATAAAATCATCCAAATATAGTTTGTTAATCTGAAACAATTTTACATATAATAAATATGCATAAATATTAAAACAATAAAATTCACCTAAAAATTAATATTTTACATTAGTCCTTCACTATATCATCTTGTTTAAAATAAATCTTCATTCTGTTAAAATAAATATATGAACAATAAATAAATTTAGCACAATAAAAATTACTTACCATTTTCTATGCTAAAGAAACTTAAAAGAAATATCATAGAATCCGTAGAATTAACAAGCTCCATACTTTGTTGAAGATAATCTTAGACAAACCATGACACCTAATGCAAGGTATTACAAAAAATGTTTTCTCTTACAAAGAGTTTGTATAAAATTCTTGACCTCCACAACTTATTATAGTACTACTACAGGTCTATTTTTGGGTTCAAGACTTGAATCTGATATGGTTTCTAAAATGTCATAATGACCATATCCATGGAACAACACATTAATGGAGTTTTCTTTATCCTTCACGTACTCCTCACCATAACCAGCTATTTTTGTTAGATTGTCCGAATTTTTCTCTTTCATGAAGACAAAAATTGGCATCCTGCAATAGAATTAATTGAACCAATATGTTATTACAATAATAGAGAAATTTCAATATGAAACACTAATTGTATTTGACAATGCAGTAATAATATTTTGATATTTAAAATTATTTAGAAATAAATATTGTAAAAAAGAAAAAGCCAAAAAAAAAGGAAAATCTAATATCAACATAAAAATCACTGAAAAGAACCATCACAAGATGATTGCATAAATACACCACAACACAACTAAAGCAAAAGATTTGAGAACTAAGGATGCTACGAAAATCCTTGTATTTCCATGTAAAGGACTTTACTTTTCAATTTCCATCAATATCACTTTTGCTTATACAAAATGTTTATTATGTATCAACACAGCATTACAAATCAACTACATAATTCTCTTTACCTTTGTTTATGTAAAATGTTTGTTAAATTATGCATCAACACTACACCATAACTCGAGTATTGTATCATGTTTTTCTTATACTAAATGTCATTGAAATTATGTATCTAGAGTGCATCAGAACTCTACTATCTTCTTGATAAACAACATTTTGTGAAAGGGCAGCAACCGAAAGATTTACTTTTAACTAAGATCCAAAAGTATGAAGAAAAATAGCAGACAAAACTTACCTAAGCACATGTGAAGACATCAGCAACTCAGGTTCTCCTCCCCACACATGAGGCTGTTGAATCCTTTTCACATACACATCAAACTCTTCCTCAATGAACCTAAACAACACAAACAATGCCAATCAATAACCTTAAATCAACTCAATTTTTGTAAGTAAACAATAAGACACTTAAATCACTTAATCACCATTCTACTTCTTTTCGCCTCCTCAAAAGCTCTTGAACAACCTGTACATTATCATTTTCTCAATCAATCACAGCCAATTTATAACTAAAATTAAAAAAAAAAAAAAACCCAAAAAATATTTAAAAAGAAAAGAAAAGAAAACACATATACTTCAGCTCTTAATTCATCAGCAAGATCTTTCTGACGATCCTCATCAGGAGCTTCTCCCCCATTTCTCAAGCATGCCATGTGTGCTATTGCTCTGAACAAACACCTCCCATCTGCTACAACCCCTGTTTAATTAACAAATCCACAATATCAAATCACATATTAAATTAATCTCTTAATTATTCCCTAACAAAAAATGGGATTAAACAATCAATCAAAACGAATCAAATAAGTTTTTGTTCCATTTCTTCACCTGTCACCCTATATTTACAAGATGCATCACTTTTACATTCATCGGCAGCCACTGGTACCTCCGGATTCGATTCTGGATTAGAATCGATCAACGGCGAGGCGGCTAGGCTAGCACAGACGCCGAAAAGGAGCCAAGCCGAGTCCGGGTGGTGGAGCCACCGCGCCGGCCTCGCATCCCAGGCTACGTTCCATGAGCCCTCACCTCTCTTCATCGCCTCGTGCTCATGGCTGCTCAACACCGCAATCCGACGCCGACGTCGCCAATGGGAAGGCAGAATTGCGTGCCATATCGAAGCCACGCTGCTGCATTTCGCCTTCGGATCTCCGCTGGCAAGAACTGGTTGGAGTGGACTCTTAACGAGCCTATTGAAAGGAGCCGCCGCTGAGCCGTTGACGTAGGACAGAGAGAGTGGCGTCAGCAACCAAGGACATGGACGTGCGCAGAGTGCTCCGAGCATTACCAGAATAAATCTCTTTCTGTTAGCTATAAAAAGTGACTGAGGAACGTGCGTGCTTGTGTGTGTTCACAGAAGCTAATTAAAGGTCGTCTTCTCTTCACAGCTTTATATAAAAAACTTCTTCTCAAATAAATTATTTTTGTTTCTTCTTTTTTAAATAAATTTCAGTACTACATTCAACTATAAAATAAATTCAAATCTTTAATTTGTACTGTTTTTCCAAATCGTATTGCTTTTGTTTTCTTATTTGAAATTTTCAAAATAAGATTTTCAACTAAATTAACGGCATACCATTATTAACGTTCAACTATAAATAACATATATAATTTTCCAACTCGTATTATTTCTATTTTTATTTTTTCGTTATCCCAAAATTAGACAGCCTTAAATGTCTTAAAATAAGATTTTCAACGGCATACCATTATTGATGTATAATTTGTTTAATTATAATAACAACATGCTCTATTAATTTTAAAATTTATGTTTCTCAACTCATATTATACTCATTTTCTTTTTTAAACATTTTAAAGTGAGATCCTCAACTAAATTAATGGCAACATTATTAAATCTCCACAAACGCACACTTTATAATTTTTTATTTTCATTTTTATTTTTCCATATCCCAGAAAATATTGTCAGCTGAATTAATGATATGACCTATTAATTTCCTGCTGTACACAAAATCATTTTTCTTTTGAATATATCAAAATGAGATTCTCAATTGCATTAAAAATATGTGTTGTTAACCTTCAGCAATTTACCCTTGCACTTTTTTTTTTCAAATTCTTATCAACCTATTCTTTTTCTTTTGGATTTTCCTAAGTAAATTTTTCAAGTAAATTAATATTGTAGACGAAATTTATATATTTGAATTATCAATGAAAATTGAAAAGGAAGAGATGTAAGGATCGAGGCTGTTTCTATAAGCCCTGGTTTGAACAATCACACTTCACATGGTGGGGGCACCGGGCAAGAAAGGTGGAGGGAGATTTGGTACTTTTGTGACCCCCGGATGAAATGTGATTCACGGAATTTTTCGTGCCACCTGCTTGGCACGCTTACAAGTGGGATTAGGTGGTGGCATTTTGCTAACAACTGGGTCGCGCCTGGGTGATGCTATCTTGCAAGGGATTGGGCCAATCATTGTTTGTTTGGGGCTTAAGATTGGGATTAAGGGATTGGTGGGTGGGGGGCAACTCTGTAATTGTTTGTATTTGGCTTTCAATTTTTATGGTCCTCAACGAACGTGGATTCACTTGCTTGGACTTGGAATTCTGTCAATCATAGAATAGAAGTACGCGCCATCCGCCAAAAATAAAGGCTGATGAAAATGAAAGAGCAATAAATCTGTAAATCTTGTTAAGGTCATAAAGTAATATTTAGTTGGAGTGCGGCTAACTATTTTAAAATTTAAATCTACCTTCAATGTCCCTGTGTATCTAATTCTATATTAACATAAGTCACGTAATGTAATAGATTATCGAGCATTTAATTAACATAACAATATTACCTTTACATTTATATTTTTAAAGTTCAGAATTCGAATTCCAAGAATTTTCTAATATGTGTGCACATAAGAAAATATAATAGGTTTGAATACGTAATTATTAGTTTACCTAAGAAATGATAAGTTATAATGTGGAATATTACAAAAATTTCTTTAAAACATATTTTTATACCTAAAAAATCCATAAAATAAATTTTCTATCTAGGAAACCCATTTCACAATCTTTTTATTCTTAAAAGTCCAACTATTAACTTTTACTCTATTTTTGGACAAATTACCCCCGAATATCCTACATTAAAACAAATTATTTATCAAAATTAATTCTTTTTTAACTCTCTTTGTACTAAAAATTAGAAAAGTTATTTATGAATTTTGAAAAAAAAAAACTTTAGTCTTTTTGTTTAGTTCATTTGATTTTAGAATTTATGAGTATTTCTGTTGTAATTTATATATATATATATATATATATATATATTTAAAATTAAAAAAATCTATTTCTTCAAAAACTTTTACTTTATTAAACTTAAAATCATCATTAATAGAAATCAAATTTTTTTTAAAGAAAATATTCTATTAAAATATAGTTAATTGGCTTAAAACCCCAAACCCAACTTTCATTTTGTGTCCAGTTCCCCCTTAAAAAAATTTAGTCTTAACTCCCCAACCCCAATTTTTCATTTTGAAATCACTCCCCACGTCCTATCAAATTACTGAAATGACCTCCACCTGAACACAAAATTGCCAAAAAAATTCGCCCATCTCTCTGCCGCTAAAATAAATGAAATTGCATCCATGCTTCTTACACATTTCCACTCTTTAGGGGGAAAAAAACAAAAATAGTCTACATCAATCCCCTCTCTTCTACATTTCCCTCCAATTTCTCTCTTTGACTGAAGCATCCATTCATTGTGGACTGCCATTTGAAGCATTCTCATCTAGTGTTTGAGTTTTGAAAGCTGTCTTTTCATCTTTTTCTCTTGTTCCATTGTTTCTATTTTATTACGCTCACATCCATTAGATTATAGAAGGTACGTTTCTATTAAAATACTGGATCTATAACTATTTTTATGATATGTTCGTGAAATCTACCTAAAACATCTATTTATATACGCATTTTAAATGAAATGTACTTGCATTCATGTTTTTTGTACATAATAGTAGTATTTTGTTTACTAAACTAAATAGTATTTAGAAATCCTATTATTTTGTTTTTTATACCTGATTTAGTGTAATTTGTATTTAAATTTTTTGTTTTAATTGTTATAAAACCTTTTTTAAGTTAAAACAATGCCTTAATTTTGTAATGATTGAGTTAGTTTACAACATGATTAATATTAGGTATGTTGGCAACTCAACGTTTAGGGCGTGTATTCAAAATATGGTTTGTTTGAAAGGTCTACAACATGTTTAGACGTTTCCTATTGGTCATCAAGAAAAACATAGCATTAATTTATTCAACACTGTATGCACATTATCTAGTACAAAAATACTTTATTTTAGTATTTCTATTTATATTTTCAGTATGAAAGCCTTAAATGTAAGTATATATGGGAATGTTTACAATATTTACTTACATTATTTCTATATTTGCAGCAATGGAATCAGAAATCTACTATGTCGCTGCTCCCCTATATATTTTTATATGATAATGAAGCAGTTAGAACCCAAAATTGCGTTCCGACACAAACAAGCTCTTAAGGAAACCTTATTCTATATATTTTACAAATATGCCACAGTTGAATTGTTAAGGCTTCAGTAGACCTTAAGCGATCGTAAGACGATTCAATGTATGAACAACTTCATTTGTCTTCAATGAAGACATTGAAATTTCTTTTCTAGGGCCAAAGTATTCTTTAGTGTTGGGGTTATGTCATGTAGGGCAACCTGTGAATGTCAATCTAAAGATGAAGTCAGACACCATTGATCGCTTGTCTTCCAAAAAATTTTTGAATGTTAACCATGCACAAATATTTAAAAGGTTACAAGAATTTGTGGATAGACATAGTGATCAAGATATTGAGGATTTTGCTAGGTTGTATATACTTTTCGTTTTTAATTGTATTTTGTTTCCAATGAGCAACTATTGTACACCCCGTTTTGTATCTATCTTCTATCAGGTTGTATGCATGGAGGGATGCTGCATATAATTTATAGTTCAAGAGCTAAGAATTATTTGGGAGGTAATACGGAGAAGGAGCAAAGGAAAAAATATTTTGATGGTTTTACAGTTGATCTTTTGGTGACTGTCTTTGAATCTTTAAATTGTGAAATATTGTCATTTACTATAAATAGCAATAATTTTTTGCTCCATGAACGACAGGGATGGCTGCTTGAGCACATTCCTTCTTTGGGGAAACCAAAATGCTTGTGTGCATGCCCACAGTTCTTTTAATGGGTTGACAACAAGTTCTTGAAAAATGTGGTTGATGCAAAGAAAGCTTTTAAGCAAATTAAAAGGGAAAAGTTAAAAGTTTTTGTTTATATTTAGAATGCTTCCCTATGAATTTGACATTTGAAAGAAATTTATAAATTCCTATTGTAACAAATTGTGCCTATCTATCCCTTTCCTAAGAAGGAAAAACTTGTCGCTTCAACTCAAGTAATTATTTAGATTCACATGATTACTACTTGAAGTTTATTTTGTTATTACAATAATAATTTTGTGCTCTTTGTACAAGTTCCTTTAATGACAAGCTATGATATTTTAAAGTTTTGAAGCACAATAGAGGCAAGAAAAATAAAAAATAAAACTGTTGAAGCACATAATTACAATTTTGGAGAGAAAAGAAAATGAAGGTGATGAGGAAATGACTGAAGAGAATAAAGAGAATGAAGTTGAGAAAGACGAAGAAGAGGATAATGATGATGTCGCTACTGCTAGTGCTCAAGACAGTTATGAAAAATCATGGCTGGAGTATTTTGTTGATGAGTTTGAGACTCCAAGTATTGGTAATGATTATCATAATGGTCATGATGGTAATGGTGTTGGTGATATCGATGTTGATGTTAAGGGGGAAAAAGAAGAGGATGATGACATTTCACACGAAAAAACATGCAAAAGAAGTATGATCATACCTCTTCTATTGTTTGAGGTGTGAGAACAAGAGATGATCGAAGAAAAAAGAGAAAAAATGAAAACTTTATCACACCAACCCCCCTCCACACCATTGAAGAAAATCAAAGTTAGCACCCACAGAGGCCGTGACAGAGGTAAAAAGGCCTCAAAGAAAAAGGTTGCAGAGGTGAGCCAAGGTACAACTAAAGACACTAATGATGTTGAAGAAGTGGCTGAACATATTAAAAGGAAAATACTGATACTGAAAAGCAAGTTTAAATACTATGGTGACTAATGTTTAGTACTTGATGTTTTTGTAAAAATACCAAAATTGTGAACAAAAAGTATTGTAAATTGGTTTTTGAATACTAAAATTACTGAGAAAGAATATTGCCTCAATTTTTTTTAATGCAATCATATATATCTCATAAGGTGTTATTGTTGTGTATGGAGATATTGGTATTAAAGGCTTTGGAATTCACCTAAGTAAATTTGATCCAGAAAAGATTATAGAAGGTCTCTGTCTCTAAAACATAAGACATGGGAAAGCCCATGTTTAGATGTGAGATTTTATCTTGATTTTTTAGGCATTGATCGGTAATCACATAAACACGTCCCTGAGACACACAATGAATAATTCTCTCTCTTTTATCTCATTTCCTCACATGGGTTCTTGTTGAAATGTTGTCAAGTATAAGATGTGAAGTATGTGAACTGTTGTCTAGTATAGAATTTCTTGAGCTCATCATCCAAAAGCTTGGCAAAATCCACCTACTTTGTTGTCATCGCCTCTCTCTTTCCATTACCATCATCCATTCTCCACCTCTTCAAAGCCTAATTATTGCATGCCTATGGCTTTGGTTCTTAGAACTTGAGCCACATCTTCAGCTCTTGGTATGACAAAAACTTATCCCTCTATTCTAGCAACATCTCCTCAATTCGAATGCTCAAACTCTTCCCAAACTTCACCCTTAAAATTAAACTCCCAAGAATTACCAAACAAGAAATTCAACAAATCAAAATCACAAGTATTTTCTAATTTATTGTTGAAGTTTTTTGAGGAAGAAAAAATGAGGAGATGGGAACCAGGATGGGCTTATATATAACAAGCATCTTGGTTTTATTTTTCTACTGGAATGGTGATGTAATGTACTTTTATTCCCAACTTTTTGAAGGAAATGCAATGTGACCGCTTCAAGCACTGTAGAGTATGGGCTCTAGACGGAGCTATCACTATGGAGTGAGATACTTGAAGGGTAATTGTTATTTTAGGGGTGACTTGTCAACATTTTTGTTCTTCTACTAGTTTTGAGATGTTATGTAGGTTAATTTGGTACTAAATTTCTTCCAGCACTTCTTGAATTTATTAATATATTGCATCAAAAATCAACGATGTCTTTTGTAAAATTTATTGTTCTGATTTTTTTATGTGGTAATATTGAATGACATCTTTTCTTACTAATATCATCCAAAATTTCATTTTCAAATTTAATACACACCACTATTTTCTTTCTCATTATAATTATTGTAAACTAAGTAAAGAAAAAGAATTTTGGCCGATAAAATTTATTTTATCAAAAAAAATATAAATTTTGGTGAAGGTTATTTACCACAAAAAATTAAAAAATAAAAATAAAATGCATTAGTGAAACAACTGTGAATAATTTACATATTTTTTATTAAAAAATAACAAAATTTATAAATTAATTTGGGACGATACACAATTTGGATGGTCTATTTTTAAACAATAACCAAAAACTTTCAATTTATTATATATATTAATTATTTTTATTTTTTTTAAATATTCTAAATTCCAAACAAACCCAAAATCCAAAACTCATAAAACAATCTCATTCTCTCAAATATATCTCACAATCAAGCACAACCTCATATCATTTCAACCTATCACATCATCATAATTGTTACAATTTATCTCACAACCAATCACAACCTTATTTTCCATTCTTATATCTTTAAAATGTCAAAACAATCCTAAAATCTCATGAACATAGAAAATGAGACATTATCTCACAAGCAATCACAGTCTTAAGGTTCTCTTAACTAATAATATTGACTTGTTTTGTAGTGTCATTGCTTAAGACGAACTTGACCACTTTATCAGAGGAGATGTTTTGTGTGACTTGTTATTTGGAAAGGAGATGAAAGGTGATCTGATTGATTGTTACTTGATACTCTGCAGCAACTCTTTCAATGCATCTTGTGGATATGTTATACGGTGTATGTCTACCAATGTTCATGTAAATAATTTGTAAAATATTCAGCACTCTACATGATAAAATGACTATTAATGCCAATACAATTTGTTGACTGCAATATTAAACAAATAGGAGACACTAAACAAGGAACGTACAAAAAGCCATAGCAATATCCAATGTTTTTTAGGAACTAAATGTTAGTCCATGAAAGATGTTTAAGCAGCTCAATTTGGATGTCCTAACTAGATGTTGATTTGTTATTTTTCCAATTGTATATAAGTTTCATTAGTTCTTATTGGTTTTTGATGCATCCATGAAGAAGTTTACATAGATAAAGTCTATTTGGTCCCATATGTCAAAGGCGACAGCAAGAGTTTATATAGTTTCCTTGTCTTTTAAAAGTATTCATGTAAATAAATTTCTTAAACTATAATAAATGATGTTATAATTATGCTTTGCAGGGTTAGTTTATAGCAGAATACCTTAAGTATTCATTAGGGTATGATGCTAAAAAGGTGAAATCCAATATGGCTATTGACGCCCATAAATTGGCAACATGGATTGTGGAGTTTATTGCTATCTTTGGGCTAAATGTTATGCAAAGAATCAGAAAGATTTTTAGGACTATGCAAACTTATGTTCCATTTATGCATACCAAGCACATATAGTTGTTACGATTCTAAGCCATGAAAATGGCTTGTTGCATTCTGATACTAAGTTTCAATACTAGTCTCTAGTAATGCAGTATTTCTCTTTGTATTCTCAATATACTTGACCAAATATGAAGTATTATTTGTCTGATTGTTGATATGAGTTGTAGTATGGATTAGAACAACAATGTGGCTAGATATAGAATTTTGGATGGTTATTATTTACGAAGTTAGTTTTTATATATAGATATTATAGTGAATTTGGTCCTTTATTTATTTAGGAAATTTCACATGTTACATGTTACACAGTACTATATTCCCATAAATGGTTATATGAAAATGAGAAATCAATATAAAAAAAAAAGAAACATAAGACACAAAAGACATACAGAACAATCAGAACTCATTTAAAAAAAAAGCAAAATTCTAAGTACAGAACCCCTAACCACAAGTACATAACCTAGTCAAAGTGAGTACATAAACCCTGTCTCGAAATACATAAGTGCCGAAATTGGATACTTCTATCTAGATTTTCAATATCATTCTGAGGGCATAAGGGATTATTTTTCATTCAGCCTAATCTAGCCATTGCAAGATCATAAGAGTATGAAGTATTACGCCTAGGACTTATTTAGTGATAATAGGTTCAGTGGTATAGGAAAGAGGTGTCGGACTTATTCATTTCTCTCATGCATCAGTGCTTTACACTAGAATGAATAACACCATAAATGGTGGGATGTGGGTCTTTGTGTTCCCTACCATTCCAACACGTACTATCACAACCCTTTATTCAACAAATCATGGTTTGATGTTATAGGGTCACCAATGCCTAGTTTCACTCATTGAATTGAGGTTAAAATTAGCCTTTGAAATAGCAAGTATAGAGTCCCCGACCATAAGTACACAACATAATCAAAGTGAGTACATAAACCCTATCTTAAAGTACATAAGTGCCAAAACTTAGTACTTTTTTCTAAATTTTCAATATCATTCTGAGGGCATAAGGGATCATTTTCCATTCAGCCTAATTTGGCCATTGCATGATCATAAGAGCACGGAGTATTACACCAGGACTCATTTAGTAATGTTAAGTTCAGTATTGTAGGAAAGGGTGCTGGATTAATTAATTTGCCTCATACGTTAGTGTTGTATACTAGTACAAATGACACCACAAATGGTGGGATTTGGGTCTTTATGTTCCCAATTATTTCAACACGTACTATCACTTATGGGTTGCTCCACATCTTGAATTAAGGTTAAACTCATTCTTTGAAAATGCAAGTAAAGAACTCTTGATTATAAGTACATAACCAATGTGGTTTCAATAAATAAACATAATTCTCAAGTACACAAATACCTAAATTGGGTACTTTTTTTGGATATCCAATATCATTATTAACAGAAAATGATATTTTTATTTGTATTTAAGGTATCCAACTGATTTGGTATAGTGTCTAAAAATCATGATATATTACACTACATATAATACCAAACATTCCAACACATACTATCATTTATGGGTTGCTCCACATATTGAATTCAGGTTAAACTCATTCTTTGAAAAAGCAAGTATAAAACCCCAAATTATAAGTACATTACCATTGCAATTTCAGTACATAAACACAGTTCTAAAGAACATAAATACCTCAACTGGACACTTTTTGGGGGATATCCAGTATCATTGTTAACAAAAAAAATGTGATATATTACACAATATGCAATACCGAACATTCCCACAAAAAGTCAACTAATATTATTACATAATAGTCCAAATAGTCTAGATCCAACATGTCCTTCAACAAGCAAAAATTAGTAGCTGCCATTGGTCTCAAAGCACTGTGCAATCCTTCTTACATTGATTGTATCCCCTCTATGTACCCTCTTCCCGCATATTAACAATAAATTAAACAAGATATTAGTTATACAATAGTAAAAAGAAGGTATAGCAAGCATACAGATACAACATAATGGTAAGCAAATACATCAACAAAGTCAAGGTAAAATAGCTAGTCATAGCTTTTTTGTATGTACGATGATTATGCCTGATTCTACCATACTACCTACATCTGATTGCTCGAATATCAATTTCAGATGGAAATCTCTATGTCTTCCTATAACCTAGCTTAAGTCTCACATCAGGTGCATAAATGGTTGGTTCTTTCTCTACTTCGAATGTGTTCAAGTCAAAAATAGGTATAAGGTTAAATACAAGTTTGTAGGTTTGTTGATACATCTCAACTTAATAGTATTGATCAGTAAAGTCATACAATAACATTTGACTTAGACTCAATACACACACAAGCATGCTTGCAAAGCATTCTATCAACTTGCCATTCTCGACATAAACAACTCCAGCTCTGTAAATTCACAACATAGGATTTGTCATGATCATAAACCTTAAAGTTCCTACTACTAGATTTCTCTACTTTTGGTATACGAGATGCCATATAATTTACTATTAGCTTCTTCTCCTACTTTAGGTTAATACTCCAATAAGTTTATTAAATTCTTCTCATTGATCATGCATCATAACCATGATTTGTTTGTGTATATGATCAACCATAGCTACAATGGGTGTAAATCATGCCGGTTTAACCTAATTATTCCAATATCTGCTTGATTATTTTTTGATACTCTCCATCTATCACCAACAAATAAAAAAATTTACCCAATATTAGGGCTCTAACTGTATGATGAAGTCTCTAGCAAGAGGCATGGACTCAACTATGCTATTTATATGTTGAGTATATTCTTGTCTTGTTGGAGCATATGCAACTTTCATGAAAATAGATGCCCAATGTTTCTTGTTATGAATGGGGTACTTTCTCATTACCTAAAATTGAAATTGTATGATCATTAGATTGCCTAAACATTAATTTAGATCATAACATAGTTTTCAATAAAATATAAAAAAATCATACTTACTTTTTTAAGTTGTCCACCAAGTGTCTCAAATAGTATGCATGATGGCTACCAGGAAATGCCATGAGAATGGCTTTAAGAAGCCTAATATGTCAATCAAAGAAAAAAGTAAACCTTTTAAATTGTGTGCTATGCTAAGAATATAAAATGCTCCAACTTCAAGCAGAACCACTCGCAATTAATATCATTTTTAGCTTCAACAGCTACATATGCTAATATGAAGAGATCATCATTGGGATCCTTGGTGGTAGTACTAAGTAAGCATCCTTTATACTTATTCTTAATATGAGTGCTATCTAAGAAAATCAGTAGTCTGCATCTACTGAGCAAGACAACCAAGCAAGCTATGAAATAAATAAATAATCACCAAAATTTTAGGGTCACTAGGCCAATCTCATAATCCACAATACATCTAAGATTTGTTTCCTTCATGGTCCTACAATACCATCTCAACTTGTCAAATGATCCTTTGTCCGCCCCATATTCTGCATATCTATTTCCTTACCTAACCAACCATGCTCTATGATATAGAATTTCTATGTGAAATTCTCTATGAATATCTTTCATCAGGTTGATATGTCGGTAACAGGGCTTTTCTCTCAATTTTTCTTTTGCCACATTAGCAACCTAAGCAAAATCAGCTCTAGGATGTCCTCTCATTCAAAGACTACTCTCATTACATGTATGTTCCAGGTTGTATTTTCAAATACCAAAGAGTTTGCCTGTTTCATACCTTGAGGCATATATTCTTCATTTGTAATTATTATCACTATAAATTGCTATAATCTTTTTGGAATCATTTTTCTTATATATATATATATATATATATTTATTTATAAAGGATGGTCTGGTAGCAACAACTTAGTTTTTAAGTTTACTTCTAAACTCTTCAGCATCCTGAAACATTTGGCCCTATCCATGGATGCAATGACTGCAAGCATTAATTAAATTCCTTTATAATGCTAAATCATGTTGTGACTCACTTGTGGAAGGAATGCGCTCATTTATTTCATTCCTAAATGAGTGTTCATTGCAAAGAAATAACATAGTCAAATACATAATAATTATCAATAAAGTATCGCAAGATCAATACATAAGTACTCAACTATGCAATTTCAGTATTCAACAACAAGATAACCTAGTACTTAAGTAAATAATATCAATATTTCACATAAAAAACTAAGTACTAATATAAACCATTTAAGTACTTAAATAGAGAAGATAAGTACTAAAATGACTGAATCCAGTATCTAACATAAAAAGAACTAAGTAGTGAACAAAAAACCAATGTAGTATTTGACATAGAAGACCTAAGTATTGAAATGAACAAATAAAGTATTTTACATAAAAAAAAAAGTAACCATCAAATAATCATAAATTTTAATATTTAGCATAAAGGATCGAAGTATTGAAATCAACAAATTTAGTATTTAATATAGAAGGCCTAAGTACTAAAACACACATATCAAGTATTCAACATAGAAGAGCACAAGTACTGAAATGAACAAATTCAGTATTTAACATATAAGACCTAAGTACTAAAATGCATAAGAAAAAGTATTTTCCAAAACAACTACATATAACTAATAATGCAAAGAGGTACAATTTGGGACAATGGAAGTATGCTAAATAATAAATACAGTACAAAATTGAAGATATGAAGTATTTACATGCTTGTATAGCTACTTTATTTTCCCCGTCTGAAGGAGTGTATAGCACAAAGATCCATGAAATAAAGCAAGTAAAGCTAAATCAAAACTTGACTACACACCTTCCAAGGATCAAATCATTCTATAAAATGAATTTGGAAGAAGATAAATACCTTGATTGCTCAAAAATCTAAGGTAGAATGGAAGAAAAGCTTGAACACTTCAAAGCTATCTTTCTCTAGCATAGCGGCAATCCAGCAACGTTTGCCTTATCAAAATACCTTTGAATTTGTTGAAATTTGGCAAGATCCTCAAAAACACCTTGATGAAGATCCAATAAAAAATTCAATGAAAAAAAAGATCAATAAGAGCCTGAAATTAGCCTTCAAAATCTCTGCCCCTGTATTGGATCTCCAAAGAGCAAAGCTATCCAATTGTCTAGCCTCTAATGTGATGATTCACACACCGTAGGCAAATCCTAATCAATCCTTAGTCAACTAGAAAATCAAGGAGAGAAGAAATGATGAAGGCCAATTTTAGGAATGAAGGTGACGAACAAGATGTTAAACTTCAACACATGAGTGAATCACACAATTTGGAGGGAAAAGTGGAATCCAGCATACATGCTTACATTTGGCCACCCACTCTCTATATATAGATGAGGGAAGGTGTGATTACAGCTAGCATCACACCTCCCATAAGTTAAGGTGCCACCTAAGCAATGCATAGAGCATGTGAAATGTTAATTTCACTTGCATTTGAATTTCATTTGAAGTCTTCATTTCATCTCATGAAATGCCATCTAACTAAATTCTACATGCACTCTAAATGAACTCTTTCATTTTTAATTTTCCTCCAAAATAATTGTTCACATTAATTAAATTAACTTCTTAATTTAATTAATTGGTCTTAACTTAACTCCTTAAATCAACTAACTTAACTCCTTAAGCTAAAAAGTGTTAACTTAACTCCTTAAGTTAACTTGATCAATTGATAGTCATATGGCACCAATTAAATTAACTTCTTAATTTAATTGGTCTAATTAAACTTCTTAAATTATCATGATCAATTTAACGATTAAATCAATCAAGCCAAAATGTCCAAAAATTAGCCAACCATTTTTCCTCCACAAAATCGATCATGTGGAATTTTTTGACTCTTAGAAAATTTTCCTTATTAGATAGGACTTCCTATTGGCTTCTATGTATGACCCATTAGGTTCTACCATTCTTTAAACATGGGCTCACAACTCTTATGGTATTAAGAATATCAAAATATTCACATTAGTTTAAACTCATTTAAACTAATAACTCAATTCAATTAAACTCTATTAATTGAAGAGTACCCAATTTCCATGGTTGATGTCCAACCTCAAGCCCATAGAGCCCAACTAATTAGCCAAAATGAATATGCTCTTCAAGAACCATTCTAACTCTGCATTTACTATGCAGTCCTTTCATTTTCTATCTCCTAAAAGAGGCCTAGGATAAGATATTTGCCAGCACCCGAATAGCCTCGATAACTATATTTCTATTCTCAATGTTTGATTCCCCTTTATGAACCTATCTTTGAAAAATTCCTTTTCTAAATTGTCATACTACCTTGCACAAGGATTTTGTGGAATTGATCATTATAGAATACATAAACGATGCACTCACTCTTCACAATAACAAGGACATAGATCCCATCTTAGGTCTCACAAACCTCAATATCTAAGTAACCCATACCCAAACTCAACCCAAATGACTCACAATGTGGTCAAGGAAAAGTCAAAGCATAAAAACCTAAACACAAGGTTACCATGGATCCTCAGGTCTAAGGACTAATTATATATACTAGTGAAAGCTGAAGAACATGCCACTATGACTATTTAGTGGATTCTCTAGATGGGCCTTTAGTGAACTTGTTCTCAACTGACACCCGCTAACATGTACCCATGTCTAACATGGATTGCTCATGAAATGAAGTAATATCCAATCCCTTGGATTTATGCACTATTAGTGCAAATCTATCCGAATCTTAAATGCCCTATCTCATGAGATTCTATAACTTGAAATATTTTAAGATCATAACCATGTAAGACTTACTTCATGATCACCACCCAGTATGTGACCAAGTCTTGTAATCATGTGTGATCTAAGGGCTCAACCAAATGCTAGTGAAGTAAAATATGCATAAGATAAAGATAACCATTTATAATGAATATCATTCAATCAAGATTATATCACAAGTGAAATAGTTTACATGTCAATTTAATTGGCTATAAGGCACTATTCCAATAATCTCTCAATGGCCCCAAAGCGAATTCCCCATAATCTTGAGACACATCTTCTAAACATGTCCTTTAAAGACCTTCTGCATTGGGGGTTTTGTCAATAGATCTGCTATATTCGCTTCTGAGGCTACCCTCTCCACTTAGATATTACCTCTATCAATGATCTCATCGGTCAAATAATATCGCCTTAAAATATGTTTGGATCGTTGACAAGATCTTGGCTCTTTAGCTTATGCAACCACTCCATTGTTGTCACAGAAGATAACTATGGGCTCAACAATGCTAGGCACTACATCCAACTGTCAAATGAAGTTTTCCATCCAAACACCTTCTTTTGCAGCTTCTAAAGTTGTAATATATTTCGTCTCTATGGTTAAATCGATCATGATATCTTATTTGGAACTCTTCCAACTCGCTGTGCCACCATTGATGCAAAATATAAATCTAGAAGTAGATTTTAGGTTATCTACATTGGATTGGAACTAAAATTCAAAAACCCCTTGAGTTTCAATTCTCTATTATTGTATACCAAAAATGAATCATTAGTCCTTCTCAAGTATTTAGGGATTGCTTTAATAGCTTTCCAGTGACATTCATCGAGTTGTATTGAAAGTAGCTTGTAACACTTAAAGCGTGTGCTGCATCCAACCTTGTACATTGAACAGCATAGGTTATACTCCTTATGGTAGACACATAAGGTATGTGGGTCATTTTACATTTCTCATCATTAGTCTTAGGGGCCATAGACTTAAAGAGATAAAAATCGTATCCCATTAAGATAAAAAATCATGTCCCATTAGGATAAATCACTTCTTAGATTCTTCTATATTAAACCTCTTTAGGATCTTGTCAATGTACGGTGTTTGGAAAATCCTCAACATCCTCCTTGATCTATCTCTATAGATATGAATTCCTAATATGTAGGATACTTCTCCCAAATCCTTCATGGAAAATTAAGTAGATAATCATACTTTAGTACACTTTAACATTTCTCTCTCATTCCCAATAAGAAGAATGTCATCGACATAAAGCACAATAAACTGTATACTACTCCTACTAGCTTTTTTATACATACAAGGCTCACACACATTTTTACAAAGCCAAAAGATTTGATTGTCTTGTCAAAATGTATGTTTCAACTTTAGGATGCCTATTTGAGTCCATAAATGGATCTCTCAAGTTTACAAACTTTTTGCTCACTCCCTTTAAATGTAAAACCTTGTGGTTGCTTCATATAGATTTCTTTTTTAATATTTCCATTGAGAAAAGTAGTTTTCACCTTCATCTAACATATCTCATAGTCATAATATGCAACTATGGCAAGTAAAATCCTAATAAACTTAAGCATAGTGACTTGTGAAAAGGTTTTCTCAAAATTAATACCAAATCTTTGAGTGTAACCTTTTGCCACTAATCATACCTTAAAGGTCATAATCTCTCCATCAACTCTTAGCTTTCACTTATAGATCCACTTGCAATCAATAGGTACCTTTGGTGGATCCACCAAAGTTCATACTTTGTTAGAGTACATAGAGTCCATTTCAAATTTCATGGCATCTAACTAATGTCCTGGATCTATGTCCAACATAGCTTCCTCAGATATCTTCGAATCACTATCTGATTGGCTCATCTCATGAAGGAATCCAAACTTTCAGGTTGCTTCTTGATTCGATCCGACCTTCTCAGAGGTTCTGTGCAAGGCTCTTAATGTTCACTTATTTCCACCGCTTATAGGATTTGATGATCATCTTGAACTTCATCAAGTTCAACAATAATGCCATTTCTAAATGGTGGTAGCCAGTGGCACTGAGGCTTGGCTACGACTTTAATGGTCAATTGACCAACCTATCATTGTCAAAATCAGGTATTATTTGTGGTATTTTGCTCTTGGCAATGAGATGCACCCGATGTTGGTAACGGTGGTGGCACAAGGCAATTTGATGGTAACACATGGTCGTCCAATGACAGCATGTGACAGCAGTGTTGGACCAATTAGTATAGAATGTCATCCCAGACTCTTCTAGGCTATCCTCGGCTTGAAATTGGATCTCGATTCGATCTAATTAGGATAAAATTTCATAATCAAATTTAATTTGATTAATTTATCGAATGTGATTGAAGTTGTAAATTCAAACCTAATCTTAAAAATATAGCATAAGTTGTAGATCAGTCTTATAATTGATGTAGTGATGAACTCAATCGACTTAAAAAGATTATCAAATTACCATTAGTACCTTAAGAAATATTTTAATGACTTGTTTACCAACTCATTGAGTTGCAACAATGACCTATAACTATGTTAAATATTTCAATGTACCGTGAACTTGAGAAAATTATGACTCAACAATTGAAGTAACTAAGGACTGGATAAAGGCGTTTAAGTATATTAGGAATTATAGTTTAGAAAGCAAACAATGTTGGATTAGGTTACTTATTTTGAGCTCTAAATTTATCAGGAAACCAAGTCATGGACTTTCCAAACATATAAGAATTATTGGGACTATGTCAGAATAACCTTGAGTTTGATAAAGACATTAACCTTGAGTATAATTGAGAATTAGAGAATTGGTGGAATGATAACAGAGTCACTTTCTGATAGTTCTTGACTCGACTAAGAAGTCAGGGCTTGAGCATCTGTACAACTAGGAATTTCTCTGCATTTGCAAAGTAAGCTTATAATAGCTTTCGTTGCTGGGGAAAGAATATATATAATTGTTACCATGTCCTTATTGTTTAATCTTAATCATGTTGAGTTTTGATCATTGTTGTTTATTTGTTCTATAATATTCATTAACTTTTGGGTTCAAATTGATAATATGTTGAAATTATTTTGTTGTCCTTGATTCTTGAGTCATTATGAATCAAATTCATTGTGAGCCTTTATCTCATTCCTGTGTGTTGGTAAATATGTCACTATTGTTCAATCTTATCTTGATTATAAGTATTCATTTGCCTATGACATATTGATCCTTAATTCCTTTGGTACTCTTGATAGTATACCTTGTCTACTCTTTAGTGGTTTCTAAACCATACCTACTTGAGATCCTTATCTGATTGAAATTGTTGAATTTTGAGTGTGTGCACAAGTTTTGACAAAATAAGTTGTTTGTAATAATAGTACTCCACGTCGCCCTATCTCATTGAGCACTCTTTTATGCTAGTTTATTACTCTCAATCAAAAATTGGCAATTGTGTTAAGAAAGCTAAAAATGATTTTGAAATATATGTTTTATCACCATCTCTTCTTGGAAACTAGTCTGGTGCTGAATTTGTATATCTGATGTTAACATGGCAACTTGATATGTTATATAAAATGTTGTTGGACACATTCTATGACATCTATGACTATGATTAATACCCTTGGGGTGGGCCCTAGGATTACTTGTAGGTAGATTGGATGAAACGAATCGATAATAACCAATCCTCAGCCAATATCCCATTAAATACATCTGACTCTGTAGTTAGCTGGAGATAGCTAGCCACAGAGGGATAAGATATGTAGCTAGCCATATCTTCAGTTGTTATTATTCAAGCTAATCACTCGGATTAGATGAATAAGGATTTCTATGTTTTTGAAAGTGGAAAGATAAGGTAGGAGAACCGCCAATAACTTTTTTTTTGAAAAATGTTTTCTAAATTGCAAATGATTAAATCATCAGTTTGATATCGATGCCTTAAATCCTTTATGAGAGATAGTGAATTTTGTGAAGTCTCATCACTGGTATGGGATGGTGGTGAGATGAATCACCCTTAAATTTTGACAAAAAACTTCTCTCACAACTTCTGGAAATGTTTATGCTTCTATTTGTTCCTTAAGTTCTATTTTTGAAATTATCACTTTATTGTTATTACTAAACTAACTCACTAAGTCATTTGGACTTACATTATTTATTGTTTCCTTCATTCTTTACCCCAGCTCAGATTGAGCAACAAAGATAAGCTAACCTTGGCAACACATGAGGTAATGAGGGAGATAAAAGTGCTAAGTGCCAATCGAGATTTTTCAATTTGAAATTGAACATCCGATGGATGTTGTTGTAGAGATTAATTTACTTTGGAATTTTAAGAAATGGATTCTCTATTATTTATAAGACTAGTGGTGTAGAGTGAGTAGCACCTCCTGGCCGGGGCATTACAAATGGTATTAAAGCTTAAGTTTGGAAACCTAAGCTGTGCTAGGATATTATCCTTGGGATATGAAAGATTTGATTGGTGAAGAGTAAGCTTGATCTTAAGTTTTGTAAGAGATATGAAAGTTTTGGCTAGTGAAGATTGAGTATGATTCTAAAATCTAATTAGGATATGAATTTTTGTATAATGTTTGAATTGAAATACATGATGGGATATGATTGGGTATGCAACCAATGTATAATGCATAGCTCATGATTTATCAAGCATGTGACTTTTTATGTTTGGTAAGAATACCATCCTTGGGAAACAACATGGAATGCAAATTTGTTTGGGAACATTTTAACTAGTATATGAGCTGATAACTGTTTTAGATATAGTTGAATTTGATGGGTAAAGGATTTTGTGGGATTATTACTTTGGCATAAGAGTGTGTCATGGTTTAAGATAAGGTTATTTAGGAAATGGTATGTTGATGACTCAAATTTCCTTAGTGTATGGAATATTATGATTAATAGAGGTTAAGGTTGACATGAAAATCTGACTAGAATGTGAATTTTTAGGATATTGCTTGATATTAAAAGAGTAAAGGATTGGTGTTAGAATGGCCAGCCATTGTCTAATCCATTACTCTTAAAATGTTAAGCATATGATTTCATTGATGTCTAGTGGAATAACACCTTCAATATTGCATCACTATACAGGTATATCTTGTGATGACAGAACTAGAGAAGTGGAGGATCATTTAGGATAATTAGCATTTTGGTTTATATATGTGGTCAAGGTCCATACAATGTTGTTATCACAAAGGAATCGATATTTTGACAATGGAATTGATTAATGTATCTATATTGTGGTATTTGAAAGGGAAGCAGGGAATAATTCTCATACAAAAATCTTTTATGGTAAAGGTGACGGATATGAAGATGTGGGCCTAATTTGAATGTTTGGGAAGCTAGTTCATTAATAATAGGGAAACTCATTGATATGACTATAAGATGACAGCAAACAAATGAAAGAAGAGTTGACTAAGAGAATAAAGTTATTAAGGAATGCCGAAGATATCTATAGTTAGTAATGGACTCTAGAAGAAAATATTAAGTAAGGGTACAAAGAAATCTAAGATGAAGGATTTAGGAGAATTGGATGGAAACGATAAGGTAAAAAGAGTTTTGATAGAATGCTAATTCAAAAGGATTCAAGGAAAGACAAGGGCTACTATTCTGGTAGGACCTAACTTATCCTTGAAATCTAAAGATATAAGACATACAAATGACAAATATAGACCTATATTCGAAAGTGAGGAATCTTGTGTAGATCTTAACAATAGAAAATTAGGATGTTAAGTTATAGAGATTAAATATCAAGTGTAGTTGGTTGAATAACCTCATTGGTAATATACTGGATTTGCCTAGAAATGCAATAAACTATTAGGATGACCCCGGATACTTCAGTTATCCTTGGCAGAAGCCCATAGCTTCTATGGTGGCTTTCTTCATAATGAGAGCACGTGTTGGAAGAAGCCTAGGTATGCAGGTGGTATAATAGCGATGAATTTTTTGTTTGAGACTTTTCTAAAGTCAGGCAGGCAATCAACAAAGGCACATAAGTAGTTGAAGATACTGTTTAAGCTTTGAATGTTAAATAAAGACCTAGTCCTATGTAATCTAGACCTTATCTCATATGCAGAATCTAAGAATCATACACGTGCCGCTCATATATATACCTATTGTATATATATAAATTTGTGAACTAGTAGTGAGCTATACGGAAGCATATAACTTGTTATAAAATCTTCAATAACGTAAATGATTCCATTATAGGTTTTTAAATGTGCCAAATCTAGCTTGGTTCTGTGAAATATTATATACATAAGCTTGAACTCTAGGGTGACTTATGTAAATATGTATGCTTAGGTGGGTTAGTATTGACGATAATCGTGGACTTGGATTTATTATGCATTTTTGGGATATGTAATTGTGCTGAACTTTTTGGTTCGTATCTATTTAGGTTATTAAGACTTTGATACTGATGATATCATAAATTTTATTTCAATAATGTCATTTAAGTTAATACAGCTAGGGCGAGCAAATAGTCTACGATATCTAAGTGTATGACTTTTTGTACTGTCTTAGAGATGCTAAGTTTGAACTTAGTCACTTATGATTTAAGTACTATGTGAGTGGAAAACTATAGTATGGATGATTGCGTGCAAGTGATAGCGGCCATTGGGTTACCTCTAAATAATTACATAGTAACCTCTATATTGCTTATAAACATTTTAAGTTGGACGCTACAAGTTAAATTGGTTTAGGCATGCCCTTTTGAGCTAGAATTTTGATATGCCAAAAATTAATGCTGATTGAAAGTATTAGTCAGACGTAAATACAGGTTATTTGTATTTTAATGAATGATCACTAATAGATTTTAATGCTATGTGGAGAATACTCTAGTGGGAAATGTATAGAAAAAGATGGATGCTAGCAATAACCCCCTTATTTCAATTTTAGGAAAGAATTATAAAGCAAGTAAGCTGAGCATGGAATCTAATAAATATGACATGATGCTTTTGTGGTTTATTAACACCCTCAACTAGGATAGTAAGATTTGGATAGCATTTTGGAAGACATGTGGTAGGAGTTCAACTCTAATGAATCCATATTTCTATAGATTTGCAATAAATATTGCTTTTGTGGAATATTAATAAATACAACTGATCCAATAATTTTGGAGGTATCGTAAAAGATCTCATAGAAGGACTTCAGGTAAATTCTTGGGCTTCATTATGGAGGTTTATACAAGGTTTAGCAATAAAAAAACCAAAACTTGTAAGACAAGGATAGGAATTAAATAAGCCTCATTGAATATGGGATCCTAACACTTGACTCTATGCCCATCACTTGGCCTAATGTAAAGGTGTATAACTTATTTTAAGATTGAACTAAGCTGAATTGTTCTTAATTATAGGTTGGTAGAAAAGATATTCTGGGAATTACTTTTTATTTATAACATGGGTACTAGGAGCTAATACAATGTTATTTAGGTGGTCAAACTCCTACCATGTTTGCAGATATGATATACAAGTTGTTTGATTTATTAAATTAGGTTCTAGAAAATCTATCCAAGATAATTGGTGGTCTTAAAGAGCAGATAAGGACATGATGTGTTTTGTGAATTAAGGACCAAGATTAACTTATGTTAGTTATCATTCTTCCTACAGAATGTGCATGATAGTTTTATAAATTCATGCCAACCTAAGCGTTAGTTATGAAAAAGGTGGTTGCATGCATCATAAGGAATTTAAGTGGTAGAAATAGGATTATTCCATACAAGATATAGAATTTGCTACGTTAGGTTATCTCACTACATTAAGGCTATTCATGTTAATCATGGAATTTCTTGGAAAATATGGCCATAGTATATCAAGTTAAATCTCCCACATTCAAACCAAAAGTAGCAAGAAAGAATAAATGGATTACAAGGAATCTAAGTCATGAGTTTTAGAATAAACTAATCCTTATGTCATCATATTTGAGGCACACGATCTCTTAGGAGGAGATGGAACTTTGATCATACCAAATCTAAGATCATGGTGACTGAAGAAGATTGAAAGATGGGTTGAGGATACGTGCCTTTAGGCTTTAACAATATATATGTCAAATGTGATCTTCTTAAGGCAATAAATCCATCGATCTAAATAATTGAGAAATAGGCTAGTCTCTGAATACATAGGGATACATGGAAAAAATTTGAGGATTAAAGAGATGGATTAATCCTAGTAGGAATTTTATCCTTCCCTTAGAAACTTAAGGAGATATCAAGTATACTTGTGTTTAAGATGAATATAGGATCACAAGGGGGCAAATGATCTTGAGACATACGGCAGATGACCTTGCTAGACATGGGACATCGAAAATCACTTGAAATACTTGATACAATATGAAAGGCTAAAGTGAATATGAGCGACTAAGAAACCCACAGCAGTGATTGCCACTAAGAAGGATTCCCATCTTTTATGACAAATAAGAGATACGTGAAATACGAGAAAAAATATGTAGAACTAATTGGATTAAAAGAGAGATAAATTTTCTTGGGGTTAGCCGAATAGTTTGTAATGACATTACGAGATATTTTATATTTTAGTTGAGAATCGAGGGTAGTAACACCCCAATTTTTGGAGTATCAATTTCAATTGATTCAAAATAAATTGATTAAAGTTTAGGTAGAAATATTAAGAGTTGAGGGATTTAAAAGTAAATAAGAAAAGACTTGATTGTTTGAAATTACAAAGTTTGGGGGGTTAATATGAGTAAATTAAAGGTCTGAGGACCTTAGAATAATTGAATTTGGACCTAATTGATTAGAAATGCAAATCCTATAGGTTAATATATAGGAATTGAAAGTTGGAGGGGTTTAAATGAAACATGGAGGCTGGAAAATAAGGCAATCAAAAGCCTGGGAAGTCAACTAAAAGTAATGGAATGTTTGGGGACCAAATTGAAAGGGCTAGAAAATATCTTTATCTATATAAATCAAGGATGAAATTCTATAAAATTCTCATAAAATTCCTAAACTCTACCTAATCTTTAAACTACTAGAGAACGATTACAAAACACGAAAATAACCTAACAAAAAGCTTTATCTTGTCAAGATGAACAAATTCATACCTAAAACATTCAAAACTACCGGAGGAATCACCAAAAAATTCAGGTTGACGGCAAAATGGTGGCGGGTTAATGGTTTCACCACTTCTAACAATGAAAAGTTATGGTGTTTGGGTAGGTTTTGGTCGTGGGGCTATGGGAAAGTGACTGGCGATGTCAATTAGGGGTTTTAATACTCGGTGGTGGTGAAATTGCTCGGTGGTGGTGAAATTGAAGATGGTGGTGGTCAGCAGCACTAGGGCTTGGCCGCTACTTTGAACAGCTAATTGACCAGCCTATCGTTACAGAAATTAGGAATTGTTTGGGGTGTTTTGCTCCTAGTACCAAGGCACTCCCGATGGTGGTGGCGGTCTCCACCTCCAACAATGGACATAGCGGTCCAACGGCGATGTGTGGCTGCAGCGTTAGACCAATTAGTGCATAATGTCATCCCAGACTTGTCTAGGCTATCCTCAGCTTGAAATTGGATCTCGATTTGATCCAATTAGGGTAAAATTTCATAATTAAATTTAATTTGATTAATTTATCAAATATGATTGAAGTTGTAAATTCGAACCTAATCTTAAAAATGAATTACAGTCAGTAACCTACAATCTAGCCTAAGTTGTGGATCAGTCTTACAATTATTACAGTGATGAACTCAATCGACTCAAAAGGATTATTGAATTACCGTTGTTACCTTAAGTAAGGTTTTGATGACTTGTTTACCAACTTGTCAAGTTTACAACAATGACCTATGACTATGTTAAATATTTCAGTGTATTGTGAACTTGAGGAAATTATGACTAAACAGTTGAAGTAACTGAGGACTACATAAAGGTGTTTAAATACATTAAAAATTATAGCTCAGAAAGCAAACAATGTTAGATTAGGTTACTTATTTTGAGCTCTGAGTTGATCAGGAAACCAAGTTATGGACTTTCCAAAACATGAGAATTATTATAACTATGTCAAAATAACCTTGAGTTTGATAAAGACATTAACCTTAAGTATAATTGAGAGTTAGAGGATTGGTAGCATAATAACATAAGTTATTTTCTAATAGTTCTTGACTTGACTAAGAAGTTAGGGCATAAGCATCCGTGCAACTAGGAATTCCTCTACATTTGCTAAGTGAGCTTATAATAGCTTTCATTGCTGGGGAAATAACATATATAATTGTTATCGTGTCCTTATTGTTTAATCCTGATCATGTTGAGATTTGATCGTTATTGTTTATTTGTTCTATAATATTCATTAACTTTTGGGTTCAAATTGATAATATGTTGAAATTATTCTATTACCTTTGATTCTTGAATCGTTATGAATCATATTCACTGTGAGACTTTTTCCCACACTTGTGTGTTGGTAAATATGTCACTATTGTTCAATCTTATCTTGATTGTAAGTATTCGTTCGCCTGTGACATATTGATCCTTAATTCCTGTGGTACTCTTGATAGTATACCTTGTCTACTTTTCAGTGGTTTCTGAACCATACCTGCTTGAGATTCTTATCCAATTAAAATTGTTGAATTTTGGATGTGTGCATGAGTTTTGACAAAATAAACTGTTTGTGAAAATAGTACTCCACATCGCCCCATATCACGAAGCACTCTTTTATGCTAGTTTATTGCACTTCATCAAAAATTGGCGATTATGTTGAGGAAGCTAAAAATGATTTTGAAATATATGTTTTATCACTATCTCTTCTTGGAAACCAATCTGGTGTTGAATTTGTATGTTTGATGTTAACATGGCGACTTGATATGTTATATGAAATGCTATTGACACATTCTATGACATCTACGACTATGATTAATACCCTTAGGGTGGGCTCTAGGATTGCCTGTAGGTGGGCTGAGTGAAACAAACCAACAATAACCAACCCTCAACCAATATCCCATTAAATACAATCAACTATATAGTTAACTGGAGATAGCTGGCCATGGAGGATGAGGCATTTAGCTAGCCATATATTCAATTGTTATAATCCAAGTTGATCACTTGGACCAGAGGAATAAGGATTTCTATGTTTTTGAAAGTGGAGAGATAAGGTAGAAAACCACCAACAACTTTTATTTGAAAAATGTTTGCTAAATTGTGAATGATTGAATCGTCAATTTGATATCAATACCTTAAATCCTTTATGAGAGATTGTAAATTTTGTGAAGTCTCATCACTAGTGTGGGATGGTGGTGAGATGGATCACCCTTAAATTTTGACAAAAGCTTCTCTCACAACTTCTGAAAATATTTATGCTTCTATTTGTTCCTTTAGTTCTATTTGTGAAATTGTCACTTTATTGCTATTGCTAAACTACCTCACTAAGTCATTCAGACTTATGTTGTTTATTGCTTTCTTCGTTCTTTACCCTAGATAAGATTGAGTAACGAAGATAAACTAACCATGGCTACACATGAGGTAATGAGAGTGATAGAAGTGCTAAGTGCCATTCGAGATTTTTCAGTTTAGAATTGAACATTTGATGGAAGTTGTTGTAGAGATTAGTTACTTTGGAATTTTGAGAAATGTATTTTCTATTATTCATAAGACTGGTGGTGTAGAGTGAGTAGCACCTCGTTCGAAAGTAGGCACCTCCCAACTAGGGCATTACAATTGTTCATTTAATTATTGAATGGATGATAAATGTATGGGAATGATCATGAGCCTTTAATATAGTTCTATCTGTTTCAAGGTGTCAAAAATGGTTGTACTAAATAAGAGCTTGTATGTATTTTAATTTTCTATCTTGCAATTGTTATGAAAGTAGAATTACTAGGAGTAAGGATTTCTTTTATCTTGTAAATGTTGAAAGGGGACAAAGAAGGCCAAGGGAATCAAGGACGACAAAAGACCCATGAATAGATGGAATACATTTATGTAATAGCTCGACTTAATCAATCCATTTAAAATCAATTAAGTAGTGCACCTATAGCTCTAAGTGCAATATGTGGTTAAGGTTTATGGTCTTCCCACCCTAGGAGCATGTTAGGCGTATTTACTTATTTATGCCTTCTTTATCCTATTAATATACGAGATGTATGGTTAGGATATAGAAAACCTAAATAAGAGAATATAATATTGATGAGATGTTTCAAAGCAAGAAAATTCCTCTAATTAGGGGAGTCTAAGTGTTTTCAAAATATTAAGTCAAATGAATACAAATTAAATGAAGTTTTGATTAATCCATACCTTCTATCAATAGTATATGACATGAGATGCCACCACGTTTGCATGATGTCTCATGAGGCTTGGGTCACGTTTATGCAGGAAAGCTATGCTCACTTGCCTAACATAGATGTAACTTTGATTTGACACTTCCCATGCATTGTCTCATGAGTTGTGGACCTATATGAAAAATGAAGCAAAACATATCAAAGATTGCATATGGATGCAATTAGCAAAAGTTGCTTACCTTAGGATTTTTTATGGATGTCTCACGAGTCATGGGTCTACTACAGGTCCTTTGACCTTTGATTCTCACTAGGAAATGAGAATTTCCAAATTCCTTAAAGGGGTAAGGAATTTCATAAAATAGTAGGAGAAAAATATACTTGAAAATTCGTGAACATGTTTTCAATATCTATATTCAATCACATGCTTATATTCTTTTTTTCACCTTTGTAGATTTTTGAAATCTCAAAACAAATGGCTAAGAATCCACTCAACATGATTTCAAAAACTAATAAGCTTATTGGGCCTAACTTCCGTGATTATCTTAGAGACCTCAAAATAATTCTTGATTCTAAAAAAGAGGACTTGTGTGCTTATTGAAAGTCTGCCAAACACCATAGGTAATGATACTAATGATAAGGCACATGAAATGTTCATGAAGTGCGTAGATGATTATTTAAAAACACAATATCTTATGATAGCCTTTATGTCCAACGAGCTCCAAAAATCTCACGAGCACATGAAAACCGCCCATGAGATACATACGTACCTACAAGAGTTATACGGCGTGCAAACAAGAAATGAGCACTTTTTATTGTCTAAGGAACTCTTTCAGGTTAGAATGAATGGAAGCTCAAGTGTCCATGGTCATGGCATTAAGATTATCACTCTCATTGAGAAACTAGCTCAATTAGACGTGGTTATGGATAATGAGCTTTATGTGGATTTGATCCTACAATCATTGCTGGGCTTTTTTGACCAATTTGTTATGAACTTCAACATGGTAAAATAAGAGGCAATGACTAACAAGTTGGTCAACATGTTGGTGACCGCTAAGTATACTATAAAGAAAAATAAACCTTTAATGCTTGCTTCTTCCTCTAAGTCTAAAGTCCTATGGGTGCTAGAAAAAGAGGTAAGAGGAAAAAAAGTTCTTCCTCAAAGGGAAAGCAACCATTGAAACCCTCAGTCGGAGTTAAGAAAAATAAAAAGGTAAAAGCTAATGCGATTTGTTTCTATTATGGCAAGAAATACCATTAGAAAAGAAATTGTAAGCAATATCTTTCAACCCATGGAAAGGGTATGTATTTCTTGAAGTGCACCTAAGGATAAATTATTCCTCATGGATATATGATATCAGTTCTCATCTTTGTAATTTGTTACAAAAAATGGAAAGAAAAATAAATTTTAGTGATGGGGATATAATCCACTATCTTGGCAAAGGAGCAAGAGTTGCAGCCAAAGCCGAAGGCGTATAATAAAGTTAGACTTAGAGAACTCCTTACTTGTATTGGATCCTTGTTATTATATACCGAATCTCATTAAGAATATTATTTTAGTTCCCGTTATGGATAGCAAAGGATTTGATTTTTCAATATCAAATTAGACATTGAAGGCAATAAAGAATGGTTCTTTAATTGCAAATGATACACTGAACAATAGATTATACATTTTGGATTTTCAACAATCATTAATTCATGTTCAACAAAGTAAAAGAAAATTAGATAATCAAGAAGAGGCCATGTTATGGCATACTAGACTTGGACATACCTCCAAAAAATAAGACGAACAAGTTAGAAGCCCTTAAAGTACTAAATGTCAATAGCATAGAGGATATTCCTACTTGTGAATCTTGTTTAAAAGGAAAAATAACCAAAGCTCTTTTTGTAGGACAATCAGAGCGAACCACAAGCCTTTTAGATTTAATCTAAACAAATGTTTGTGGACCACTAAGAGTTAGTGCAAGAGTTGGTTTTTCATACTTCATCACTGATGATCGTGCTTGGTTTAGACATGTGTATCTTATGAAGTACAAGTTTGAAGCTTTTGAAAAGTTCAAAGAATATAGGAGTGAAGTAGAAAAGAAATTAGGACTAAGTATTAAAGCTCTTCAATCGAATCGATGAGGGTAATACTTAAGTACCAATTTTTTGGATTATCTAAAGAAGAATAGGATTCTATCTCAATGAACTACACCAGGCACACCCCAACATAATGGAGTAACCGAGAGGAAAAACTGTACCTTGTTGGATATGGTACGTTCCATGATGAACTTCTCGATGTGCCTATATTTTTTTGGGGATACGCTTGAAAATGGCAACAAGGCTACTAAATGGAGCACCCTCAAAGTTAATGCCAAAAATACCACATGAGATGTAGTATGACAAAGCACCTTTTTACTCTTTTCTAATAGTTTAGAGGTCGCCCGCATATGTCAAAAAGTTAGTAGGAGACAAGTTGGGTACAAGATCCACCTTGTGCAAGTTTGTGAGATACCCAAGAGAGTCTTTGGGTTATTATTTCTATTATCCCTCGAAGCAAAAGGTATTTGTTTCAAGAAATGCCACCTTTTTAGAAAAAAAAATTCTATTAGATGGAAATGGTATTGTTATTAAACTTGACAAAATTCAAGATGATCATAAAATCTCACAAGCGGTAGAAACAAGTAAACATCAAAAGCCTAGCACATAACCTCTAAGAAGGTTGGACCGGATCAAAAAATAGCCCAGAAGATTTAGATTTCTTCATGAGACAGGCCAAGTAGATAGTGATCCTAAGACCTACTAGGAAGTTATGTTGGACATAGATTTAGGACATTAGCTAGAGGTTATAAAATCCAAAATGGACTCCATGTACTCTAACAAAATATGAACTTTGGTAGATCCATCAAAGGGCATAATATCCATTAGTTGCAAATAGATCTATAAGCAAAAGCTAAGAGTCAATAAAGAAGTTACAACTTTTAAGGCAAGACTAGTAGCAAAAGGTTACACTCAAAGAGCCAATATTGATTTCAAGAAAACCTTTTCATTGATCACAATATCTAAGTCCATTAGGATTATGCTTGTCATAGCCGCTTATTATGACTATGAGATATAGCAAATGAGATGTGTGAATCTTGTGTGTACAAAAAGCCTAGTAGGAGTTTGTTACAATTTATTATGCTTGATGTCGATGACATTCTTCTCATTGGGAATGAGAGAGAAATGTTAGAGTGTACCAAAGCTTGGTTGTCCATAAAGGATTTGGGAGAAGCATCATTCATATTGGGAGTACGTATCTATAGAGATAAATCAAAAAGGATATTGGGACTTTCTCAAACACCGTATATTGGCAAGATACTAAAAAGGTTTAGTATGGAGAAATCCAAGAAAGGATTCATTCCTGTAGGACATGGTCTTCATCTCTCTAAATCTATGGCCCCTAAGACTGATGATGAGAGAAAAAAAATGTCCCACATATCTTACACGTCCACTATAGGAAGCATAATGTATGCCATTCAATGTACAATACTGGATGTAGCACATGCTCTAAGCATTATGAGCCGCTTTCAATTCGATCTCAGTGAACGCCACTAGTAAACCATAAAAGCAATCCTAAAGTACTTAAGAAAAAATAAGAATTTATTTTTAGTATACGGAAATAGAGAATTGAAACTTAAAGGGTTTTCAAATTCTAATTTCCAATCCAATGAAGATGACCTAAAATCCACTTTAGGATTTATATTTTGCCTCAATAATGGTGCGATGAGTTGGAAAAGTTCCAAACAAGATACCACGGTTGATTCTACCATTGAAGCAAAATACATTATGGCTTCAAAAACTACAAAAAAGGTGTTTGGAAGAAAAACTTCATCCAAAAGTTAGATGTAGTGCCTAGCATGAAGGAGCCTATAGTTGTCTTTTGAAGACAACTTAAGACTGGAGCCAATATCTCATCAGTGATCAAAACATAATGAAATGTGTTATTATTAGATATGTGAGATCAATGATAGAGGTAACAATTGAGTGGATACAGTTGCCTCTTCTCCATTGAAAAAACTCCTAACGCAAAAGGTCTTTGAAGGACATCTTGAGAAGATGGGCCTTAAAGTTATAGAGAATTCACTTTGGGGCAAGTGGAAAATTATTGAAATAGTACCCCACAACCAATTAGATTAGCATGTAAACTATTTCACTTGTGATACAATCTTGATTGAATGATATTCAAATAAAATGGTTATCTTCATCTTATGCTTATTTTCACTTCACTGGCATTTGGTTGAAATCCCTAAATCACGCAAGTCTATGGGACTTCATCACGCACTAGTTGGTGATCATGAAGTAAGTGTTACACGATCGTCATTTTAAATATTCTAAGTTAGAGATAAGGCATCTAAGATTTGTATAGACTTATACTAATGATGCATAAATCCATGGAGTTGGGTACTACTTCATTTCATAAGTAATCCATGTTAGACATGGGTGCATATTAGTAGGTACTTGTTAGAGAACAAGTTCACTGAAGACCTATCCAAAGAATCCACTAGATAGTTGGAGTGGTAAGTTCTTCAACTTACGCTAGTGCATATGATTAATCCTTGGACCTGAAAATCCATGGCAACCTTGTGTGTAGGTCCTCATACCTTGACTCTTCACTGACCACATAGTAGGTCATCCGGATTGAGACTAGGTATAAGGAGGTTTATGAGATCCAAGAAGGGATCCATCTCCTCGTCGTTGTAAAGGACTAGTGCATCTCCTATGTATTCAATAATGATCAATTCCCATAAATTCTTGCACAAGGCAGTATAACAATTTAGAAATGGAGTTTTCTAAAAATGAGATCATAAAGGAGAATCTAACATTGGGATTAGAAACATAGTTATCGAATCTATTGGGGAGTTAAAAAATATCTTGCCTTGGGCCTCTTTCGTGATATAAGAAATGGAAGGACCATATTTGCATGGCAAGTATAGAGCTAGAATGGTTCATCAGAGCATATTCATCTCATATAATTAATTGGACTCCCTAAGCTTGTTGCCAGGCATCGACCATGAAGATTGAGTACTCTTCAGTTAATAGAGAATAATTAAAAGAGTTATTGGTTTAAAGGGATTTGAACCAATATGAATATTTCAATATTCAGAATATTACAATTAGTTGTGAGCTCGTGTCCAATGAATGGATGAATATGATAGGTCACACACAAAAGTCTAAAGGAAAATCTACTTGATGGGAGGTATTTTCTTAGTCAAAAAATTCACTTAGGCGGTTTTAGAGAAGAATTTGGTGGATTAATCTTTTGTCATCTTGACTTGATTAATTTATTTAATTATTAAATTAATTAAAATAATTTAAAGAGTTAAATTAGATCAATTACGGAATTAACTGCCTTGGAGAGGAGCAGACAATAATTTCATTAAATAATTAAATTATTTAATTATCTCCTTGTTTTAGTAAAATACTGCATGCTAAATATTAGTAACCCCCATTTTAAAGAACTTTTGAATATTAAAATATGAAAATTCCAATTGCCTCTCTCCCTCCAGAAAACCAATTCGGTTTCTGAGACCTTCTTCCTATCAGACTACAAAAGATATCTTTGATTTTATGTATTGAAACAATTGTTTGAAATGCTGCGTATTCGAAAATCTATTCATGATATTCTTTCTTTTAACTTTCTTTTCATATGGTATATATGGTAAAAAATATTTTACCAGTGTTCTTTAATATTTCATGTATATAATGTTGTTTATATTTTAGGAGTATCAGAAAAGTATTTTGACATATGTATAGTCAAGGTAAATAGATAATTAAGTTCAATAATATCTTGATGCGCGCTCCTAGTTGAAGAGGATGAAACGATGAACTTCAATTAAAATGTACAATTAGTATATTGAAAATTGCTTGATGACGTGGGCCCTTAGTCAACCGAACAAATAAACTATGAGAGTCATCAAGTGCACTCCCAGCAAAAATCTCCTGAATTTCAAGTTAGAGAAGAAATAGATTAAAAAGAAAAATGAAAAATTAGTCAGAAAAGAAAATATTAGAGTTGAAAACAGGGTACTCATACGAGTTTGGGAGAGCGGCTTGTTATTATGCTAAGAGAACACAGGTGAGGTTGAGGTTGGTCACTACCAATCATATGTTATGACTTGATGAAAAATTATTATTCGTTGGAGCTTTCTTATGGTCACATCATGCGACCCTCACTCCTAGATACGTTTGTAAGTGAAAAGGCATAAAGAAATGAAAAGTTATGCAATCATCTTCTTCTCTTTGTGTTTTTTTTTCCTTTAGGTTGGGGTTGGGGTTGGGGTTGGGGGGTTGAATAGGCAAGGGGCAATTAGGTTCATGCAAAAAGATTTTAATTTTTATTATTTATTTGTTGCTTTTCCCTCCTGTATTATGTTAGATTTTGCATTTCTGGAAGATGTCGAACAATGCGGTGAAGACTGTCAAAAGTCAGTGGTGGGTAATTGATATTGCTCAAAAATAAAGTGAAATTCTTTTTGCAAGACAGTCAAATATTAGTTTGTCTTTTTAGAAACGCATGCGGAGGGACCTACTCTTCTCGAGTGTTCTTTCACTTTGAGAAATTTGGCCAATGATTTCTCATGTCCCCATTTCTCTATGAGATTTGATATTTATAAAGTTTAGTTTTAATGAATTTAGGCCCATTACGGTGTTTTTTGGCAACTTGATTTAATTTTATGGTTAATTTATCATACTTAGTCAAATTATCAAAATGTCCTTCAATCCATTTTTAGTTACATCATTTAAGCTCCCCTATTTTCAATGGGAAATTTTTAATTTTATATTGAGATTATAATTTAAGTTTAATGTATTAAATTTTATCATATATTAATTTGAATAATTATCCTTGACTTAGGGGTTTGTGAAAAGGTGGCCTCCTAAGAGGTAAACTCCTAGGAGGTGGAATCTTAATCTAAATACATCGCAACTTGGTTAGCTTGAAATTTTTAAGTTTGATTGTTTAATTGTTTGTAATATTTCACTTTTAATGCTAGTTATATTTAATTTGTTCACAAAATAAATACTAAATATCACTTAAAATTAATTATTTATTTTTTAAAATTAAATCTAATAATAAATAAAATAGAGAACTTTCCTTAAATGAGGAATGCATTGTTTTACGTAAGCCACATCTTAATTAGTCAAAAATTTATTTGTCTGCGCAAGTATGGTTGAATAAGAGCACAATAGCAAGCTCATTAGATTTTGTTGTGATCTCATAATCCTTTTGTCCGAGCCTACCGGCTTCAAAATTTTAGTTGATATGGTAAAGGCAAACATATGGAGGAGGTTTTTATAATTAATAAAAATAAAGGAAAGATATTGATAATTTAACTATTTTGAAGAAAAAAGTAGACTTATTTTCACCCTTAATTAAAGCTACAAAGACATCATCCAATGGATCGGAATAAAAACTTATTTCGAATTTTCATTACGCGCATTCCTCCAGAATTGCTACGACACTTATCAGTTTTACACTTACCATGCCACCTAAGAAATGCCTTTGTATTCAAGAAATTAAGCTAAACCCCACTTAGTTTTAAGACAAATGCGAAGAATGTATTAGTACACATTAATCTTTTATTTTTTATTTGTAAACAGTTGTACTCAAGCAATATTTATTTTTCTTTTTTCTTTTTTTAACTCCAAACAATATTAATTATAAATTCATTACTTATTTCGCCCGACACAGAAAGGTGACAAAATTTTTCCTTCAACTTTTGCTCCATTAAATCCTCGAGCAATAAATAATAATTGTTGGTAATTCAAAAATCAAAAAATAAAAATCTAATTCTGATTGGCGTGGAAAAATAACGGAAGCAATTGTTTTATTTCAAAATCCAGGTTTACCAGCTGATGTAAATTCAGTTACCTTATGTTTGCATCCTGAATTGTAATTAAAAAAAAAAAAAATACATCAAAAGACAATCGAAGAATATAATTTTAAATTTTAATATTTGTACTTTTATATTTTCCTTTTCTGTTTCCTTAATCCAAGTGCAAGGTTAGCTCACACCCACCTTAATAAGGGAGAAGTACTTGAAACTTTGCTAAAAACTTTACTGTTGATTAGCTCACACCCGACTTAATGTTTTGAGAAAAGACAAATTTTACTATTGATATCAAATTAGTTATTTTTTTATTAGGTTTGTAGGGTGAAATATATATATATATATGTGTGTGTGTGTATATATATAAGTAAAGTGAGAGAATAATAAATAAATGAATGGTGTAAAAGATAGAGTGAGAAAATAAGGGGGTAGGTGTGCTTTTTAGAGTATAGAATTTTTTCGGATAAATTATGGAGAATTTTTTGGGTAAAAAATTGTAGTATTTTGGAAGAAAGATTATGGAATGTACGTACATTTTGAAAATTTTTTGAAGGCTGGAAAACATTTCCCCAAAATGTAAAAGAACAAACCCTCAAATTTTATACCCAAAAAATCCTCATAATTCACCCAATAAACCCTATACCCTAAAAAGTAAAAACTACACCTACTCTCTCGCTTTCTTACTCTATCTATCACATCACTCATTCATTTATCATTTTCTCATTAAAATATTAAAATTTTACTAGTTAAAAAATTCTAAAACTTATGTTTACAAATTTAATTAAATATTATTTATATTATTAATAAATTATTCATTTATTGAACATATTAAATTAATTAAATTTATTTATTAATTAAATAATGTATTAGTTATATTTAATATTTAATGTATTAATGACATATTACAGTTGTTCATTTAATAAATAACTTAAGATATTTTAATTTAATATAATAAATAAATTAATCCTCTAAATATTCTTCATTAAATATTAATCGTCACATTTATTTAAAATTATAATAAAAAAATTTGATTATAGTCAAATAACAAGTAAAAGTAATTAAATAACTTATTAAATTAATTAAATTAATTTATTTAAATAACTTATTATTTATGTATTAATTATGTTACATAGTTTATGTATAATTAAATATTGCGTTTATTTATTTAATAAATAATTTAAAATGATGTAATTTCATATAATATAATATTATTATTTTTTTAATTTGATGAATCATTATTAAGTCTTATATATATAAATTATTAAAATATTAATTTATTTAAATAAATAACTAAATTTTATTTATACATAAATTATAAATAATAAATAGCTAAATAATTATATTTTAAGTAATAAACAACAATTAATTTATAATTAATGTACAGCAATTAAATTTTTTTATAAGTCAACATTAACAATTATGATATAAGTTAATTTTTGTATAATTAACATATAATTATGATTTCATGAATAATTAATATTTATTAATATATATTTTATTCCAAATAATACATCATATACTAAGATTAAATTTATAAAAATATAAATTTTAAAATAAATAACCAATTAAATTAATTAAACTTATATTTCAATCATTAAAAATATATATACACACATCATCTAAAAATACATATATATAATATATAAAAAAATTATTTTCATCCTACAAACACAATAAAAAAACAACTGATTTGACATATACGGTAAAGTTTATCTCCCCCCAAAATATAAAGAAATAAACAATTCAATTTCCAATCATTTTTCATATTTTTTCAAAACGAAAAAAAACAAACACTCAGCATATTCTCCAAATTTTCTCCCAAAAATCCATTTCCCCAAAAATTTTTCTATAAAATGCCCAAAACATGGAAGAACATAATTTCAGTGTTTCGGAAACCAACATTCCGTCAGTTGTACACGTACAATTCTACCTTTTTAATGGGCCGCTGCCGCTGCAATTGGCATCACTATATATATTATTTGCAAGATGTAAGTGCCAAAAGCAATAAGAGCAATCTGCCATCTGTCGCACCTCTTTTGATAACTAAAATATGCGGCCAGTCGCTAGAGTCAAGGTCCAGAAATCTCCAACTTCAATCATAGTAACAAGCTGATCAATTGAATCTACTCTAGACAAACTGGAAAAACTTGTTAATTCAAGCCCTGTAACATATATGGATAAAGAGGATAAATTGATCATATTTATTCTCTGGCAACATATACCACTTCCTTAATTCAATACCATAGCAGGTAAATGCAGTGACAAGCAAAAATTTTTACTGCATACATCCTAAGCCTCCCAAGCATACAAGTTATACATTATCAATCAGCTGAGTCAGTAAATGAGATCTCAATCGAAACTTCAAACATATGGAACCCCAATTTTCAGACGACTGCTGTCAGCATATCAGCAGAGAAGTTTTCGGTTAATTGCACAGAGATGTTTCTTGCGTAGCACTTGCCAATTCAGCATACGGTACTGGTGCAAGTGATAAGGCGCTGTTACATATCCAAAGGTGTACTTCCATCAGGGTATGACAATTGACATGAGAAAATTAATGCGCACCAGAACCAAGAAAAGTTGAACAAATAGATTTACAAATGCAAGTTGACTAACATGAGACAACGTTATTTACTAAATTTTATAAACAATACATTAAATTTACAAATAGAGTTGCAAATTAATTTGAAGTCCTCTCAAACAGAGGTAAAAATCAGTAGGGATTGCTCAGAGATTTTACAATAGTCAAAAAAAGAATCAAAGGCCATGATTTATACCCACCCGCAACAAAATCACACTGAGGTTTAAAAGCAATGATAATTAAGGGCGTAGTAGGGCATGTTTGCCTGGCAAGCCAGGATATGATACATACCCAATCAAACCGAATCTTCTAATTGCTTCACAGAATGAAGGGCCCATGATAGATCCTGAGCTCAACATTATTTACTATTATAACCTAGATCAGAAGGGGGTTGGCCTGACAAGCTATTGTTTAAATGGACAAAACTTTGATTGATTTAATTAACCTTATCTAATCTGCACCTATTTCTTTCCATTTCTTAACCTCAGGCCTAATTCCTAAGTGTCCAAGAAGTTGGTTGCCTGACAAGAATAGAAGTGAAACACTGGTGCTGGTAACAGTCAGTGACTAACTCTACGAGTTAAGACAAAGTAGTAGCTGAGAGCAGACAAAATGAAATAAAGCCAGAAGAAAAGCAGTTGTCCAAGGAAAATTCAACCTACTAGAATGGTTCACTGAGTGGGCTCACCTAGACAAAAGACACTTCCTGGTACTGGCTTTAACATTGCTGTGTTGGAGCTAATTAAGATTTCTTTACAGTTGGACAGAAAAGTCTCTACCTACATTGTCTGAATATGGAGATCAGGAAAAGATAAAAGAGATCGGTGAAGAAGATTTAGATTAGTAGTGTGAGGCAATGGTTGTGGCAGTGGCAACGGCAGGAATTGGAGATAACAATGACAGGCACTGGTTCAGGAGGAATGCCTGACATGGAAAGGAGACAAGAAGAGGTAATGGCAGCCCTGGTGGTGATACTGGTGACATAAGATCGTGATTGTTATGGAATGAGAGGAGAACAGAAGAAAAAGAAGAAGAACAGGAGAATTGGAAGAAGAGAGAGAGAGAGAGAGAGAGAGAGAGAGAGAGAGAGAGAAGAGGATGAAGAAAGGGTGGCAGTGGACATCACTTGTGAAGGAGGAAAATAAGAAAAAAATAGATAAAAAGGGAAAACAAAATAAAGGTGCGATTGTAAAATTACAAAATGTATTTTGATTTATCAGACAATTAATAGTGCATATCACACAAAAAATTAAATTGATTTATCCTAATGGCTTCGTGGTTATCTATTTTCTCACCTATCAAACCCCTAAAAGGACAATTAAGGATAATTGGATGTGGCAGCCAAACAGTCCATTTATATCTTCAAATACTGGCACCAACGAAAATAAAAATCAGAGGAAATAGAGGAAGAGGCAAAAAAAAGGAAGCAAACGAGGCCCAAGTTTGTCAATGAAGAGTGTATCTTCAATTTCCACATGACTTTGACAAGTCTCATATTGTAAGGGAGCAAGAAGACTGTCATTTGCATAGAAGGTTGAGTTTGTCAAAAAGTAACATTAGGTGGCCATCTCAGTGGGATGCTTGTTTGAAGATGAAAGGCATTTTTGTACGCTAAATCTCAATTTTTAACTCGTTGATGGTGATTTTCTTCTTAGCATGCATTGTTTTTATCATATTTTTCCAAACAATGGGATGGAATTGGACAATGTACGAATAATTGGACAAAGAGAATCTAAAGTAATGTTTGTTTACAAATTATGTGTTTTAGATTATATGTTTTAGGAGAATGAGTTTTTTGAGTAAAGTTGGGGAATATGAAATTTGTATTCGAAAATATAATGTATGTTTATTTATGATTTGAGAATAGTAAGAAAATTAAAATTTGGTATGTTTGTTTATGTTATAGGGAGAAACAAATTCTACTGTAGTATTCAAATCAATATCTTTTTATTAGATTTTGATGGTGTAAATGAATTTTAATAATATTTTTTATTATGATATAGTAACAAAATATTGTGATATGTAAATATATGTATATGTGATGAAAATGATTGTGATGTAAAGAATATGGGCTTTTTGGTCATTTACCAGTTAAATTACAAAGATAATTTGGTCATTTTAAGAATTATTTTAAGAGAAAAGGAAAGCATGTGTTTGGTTACATTCTCCCAAAACAATTTTGTTTTGGAAGAATGTAACCAAACATAGCCTAAACAATTCATTGAAGAACCTTATCCCATATATATATATATATATATATAAAGATGGGATGAGGGCTAGAGTAAGTACAAGAACGGTACAAGAACGGTCTGGATACATAGATGATCTATCCCTAAAATAATCTAAATAAGCTGGACTAGATACAAAAAATATTTTACTGGTAGCATTAAGCAATTATCCCCTTTTTTTTGGGTTTTGAATAAATGTTAATGAGTCCAAGTCCAATAACCTCATTGACGTCCTATTTTTGAAAAGCAATTCTAAGTCACCTTTCAGACGTTCACAAAGGCAGTGTTCTAATACATTGCAGCAATGGAGAAAGTCATCAGCCTTTTAAGGCATACACCTCTAGGAGAAATATTTTCTCAAGATGCTTCTTTAGTGTCTTCCAAAATGGGGCCAGTATTCAGTCAAAGCAAAGTACTAAGTACCAATAAAGCAAATAAAATGTTAAATTTGAGAAAACCCTTTTCTTTTCTTTTCTTTTGCTTCTTGTTTCTTTTCTTTTTTTTTTTTGGATATATTGACAACTTGGAGTGTTTCCTGTTATAGTCTTTGCTTTTGACTTAGACCCTTCTTCAAATTCTTTATCCAAATTACAGGTCTAACACATTATTTATTGTGCCTAAACAGTATCCCGGATTTTAACTTATCACATTTCTTTTGGATGTACAGTTATATTGTTCGATTTTTACTATTTTATAACTTTCTAGCAACAATATTGTGTCTATATTCACTTCTAGGCATATATAAAATTCAGATGCATGAATACTCCCACGAACATGTCTCAAGGCTCTCATCTTGCCACAAAATGCCTTACCTTTGTCTTTCTTCTTTTAAAACACTATTAGAATGTCAAACAGCACTATGATTAATTTTCAAAAATGCCTCTTAATGTTCCTAGATTGTAAAGCATCCAATGTGTATACCAAAAATTAGAAGAAAGTAATGATCATGGCCAATATGAGGTGTAAACCAAACCAGTCAAAAAGAAAACTCCTCTTGGATAGCTGCTATACAGTTTATAAAAACCGCATTATAACAGAAATATGCATATTAAAGCAGAATCCTATTCATCAGAACGTGAATAAAGTTATCAAGAAAAGTTCACTCAGAAACATACCTTTTAATAGCTTTTATTCTCTTGGGACATTTATAGATAAGATTGCACTTAAATTGTTGATGGAAGTAGTTAAATCATTTGCAGGCTGGTCCCCCCAACAGCTTTTGCACAACAGAAGTGGATGAATTACTCATGCAGTCACAGAAAACAACTGTTCGAAGATTTCCAGAGATGAATTGCCTTATGAATTTGACTGCATGAAAATAAGTCCCTTTAAAAGGGGCTTCTAGTCCATCAATAACCTATGACAGTCAATTGAAGAGAATAAGCACAAGAATTCAATATTTTCAATAAGATATTGCACACATGTAAAAGCGCCTAAACTAGAAAATCATTTCCTCACACAAACCAAATTAGAAATTTGTAAGGCAAAGGAAATACAAAGGTGGACGAATTAGGTTTCCCAGCAACAAGCCATCAGAGAGTCTAGAGCTTAGTTTAAGGAGCAGTACATTGCTAAGCCTTATTTTCATGACACAGAAAACAGAACTTGAAAAGAGGCAACAAAAACTAGATGAGACTGTTGAAACAAACATCACGATGGTGGTTGAACTAACAGTCGATGCCAACCAACTGTAAAAGAAATTTATTGTCACTGATTATCACTCACAATCACACATGCTCAAACTCTGACAGGGGTTCAACAGCATTGGCAACATACTTAGTTAAATATTTATGTAGCATGCATATTTATCAATTATGGCAAGGAAAAAATATCAATCACCATTGCAAAGCTCAAAATACTTATCTACATAATTCAAAAACTGCAATTTGAAGTGGATATATGACACTTTGAATCTCAGCAGTTAATGATAATGGAAGGCACTGTGGTTCGTTGGAGCAGACAACCAAAGATGTCGTGCCATGTAGTAGGTACATCCAGAGGCTCAAATCAGATAACTAAATGCACCTCTAGGTGCAAAAGATGGGCACAGGGGAGAGATATTTTCAGTTCCAGTTATAACAGAAAGCTGTCCACGAAGACCACCTTCAAAAACTTTAGAAAAGGACTTTGTGAAACATAACAAGGTGTTTTGGGATCTGAAGTCTGAACAACAAGATTGCTGGTACACCATTCCATATCTTTGCATGTGAAGCAAATCATCTTCATGCAAAGTGTTGTGCAATGTTCAACATTTACTCAATTCCCTGAAGAGAGTTTCGTACGGATTCAAGAATTCTATATTTTGCTACTAACTAATCATCCTTAATACTAAAAGAATATATGTCCACAAAATGAGCAAATGAGAAAAAGAAAATAAGCATTCAAAAGATTTGAACTGACAAGTATCTCAAAAAAGAGAAGAAGGTCATTTAAAATTACCAGTAAGGAAACTGCTGATACATCAACAGCTTTCAAGGAAAGAAGCTCCAAAAGTCTCTCAGGAGTGGAGACAAGAAACTCTGGTTCACAACTCTTTAAACTGTCAGATTTAATGAGATCAAATAAGTCAAGAGAACTAGAACCCCCCAAAGAGAATCAAATCTGGAAGGATTAAATAGAGGCAACAACAAAATCACAACACCGCAAAGATATTGCTTTTACAAACAAATAAGATCAACATCGAGGACCAAAAAATAAAAGACGTAGATCAACAACAACATACAATTTAATGGGTCGCACTAATGAATTACATCTACCATGCTACCACTGAATGCAAACTTTGCCACTGCTACTACATAATTTTATCTATGACCCACAAGGGTGGTGACATGTGCCTATCAGTGACCAAGAATAATTACCATGCATCTTTGAAATGCACTGGAAAATTAGCCAGCATAAAGTTTCAGTCTGCCAATAATACCAATCTTGCATAAAACCAAATATTGATCAAGATGCTAACCCGATAATTTGATGATCTATAAAGGCACCCGAATGCAAACTCACTGTATGTATTCCAAGCGCTTTCAAAGGCTTGCAGACTTGGCGTACCTAGTGATGATGCAATATAGCAGGAAAAAACCAACAGGATAATTAACAACCACTTGGTAGAGCATTTCCAGGAAAGTGATATCACAGAATGGATAAAATGAATATTCTAAGGTGTTTTAAGGATAAAATATGCCAATATTACCTTACAAGAGAAAAAACTTTCTCAAATTTATCTAGAGATTGCGCCAGTTGGGCCAACCAAATCTTATAACTTTATGCAACATATACAAAAAAGTGATTATGTATTTCAAAATGCTTTGAAAAAAATTACATCATCTGAATTCCAAAAACTATATATTAACTGAAAATGTTGGATTTAAGTGATAAGGTAAACAATTCACGAAAAGTAAAGAACGTAATAAGAATGTCATGACTAGAGATGCAATCAAAACATCTCAAAGTAATGACAAATAGAACAGCTAATTGACATATTAAAGAAAGTAGCCTACAAACCTTAGAAGCTTTGTCTTGTGATGGAACCAGATACAAAAGAAAAGGGCCACTAAATGATAAGCCTTCTTTCTCCTTCATTGAAATAGTATCAGCAGCCGTGGATGCCACCCAAGCAATTTGCTCAATTGTGGAATCAGCTCCAATGGTCTCCAATACATCTTTTCCAGTACAGTAACAGTTCCAGAACTCAAGCCCCCAAACACTGGCAAAGAGAGGTTTGTCCCCTTCACTACTTACAGCTTCACCACTCTTTAAAGCATATTGAATTGCATTCAAGCACATAATCAAAAACTTTGAAGGGGATCCTGTGTTGTTTTCAGAACCAAGTTCTTTCCAAGAATGGCTGGTCTCGTCCCACTTGACAATCTGGCAGCTTGGTTTCCCTAGATTGATTGCAATCTCAGGCCCCAAAAAACTAAAGGACAAAACCAATGCTGACTTTCCATTCTCCACATTCTCAGACGCCATTACTTTGTGCACCGGAAGATCTTCATGTGCATCATTGTCATCGAGAGAGTTTTTCTTTAACCTACGAGCATTCTTGTCCACGAAATTTCTATTTGATTTGGAATTTCTCTTCCTCTTTCTCGTGGGTTCGGGCTTTCCTTGTCTATCATTACAGGGATCCTCAGGAGTTGGGAGGCTGAAGCACATACCCTGCAAGCAACCACAGAGAAAATTTCTTAAGCTACGACTCAGTACTAACTCTATAGCATGGACCAATCATTAAGCCATATTTGCATTAAGCAGAGCTTTGGGCAAAAGACAAAAGCCAATACTACCAATCACTTGATGCATTAATCCGAGCAACATTGCTTGCTCGTAGTTGATTTCTAGAAGGAAAAACATCATAATCAAATCTAAACAAAACATTTGATGCTCGTTGGCAACAAATAAATAAAATAAGAGAGCTTCTAGATAAAGAATGAGCAATAAGTCAATGAAGGAAATATGAAAATAGATGAGAACTCATTATTTCTTTTCTTCTTACAAAAAAACCATCTAAAGTGACCTGACAGATGCGGCGCTTGCCAGACTGGCGGCGCTTCTTGGCAGCGATAATGGAAGCGACACGGTTGGAGACTTTTGTTGATGAATCCCTTTTGTTTTCCTGCTTTTTTCTGTTCTTTTTGCTTCTTCTTCTGCTTATCGAATCATCGCTTCTTCCCATTTCGTGCTGTGGAAAAGCCGAAATGGAGAGCACAACGCGGTCGCGACGGGTTCGAGCAGTTTGTGTGTGCTCGGACACAGTGTGATTTCGGTGATGGGGTTTTGTGGACTGGTTCGGTATAAAGGGCATTGTGATGGTTTCTTCTTGTCGTTTGGGGGTCACAGCGGTCAGTAGGTATAGTGGGCTGGGCCCAATTGCATTCGTAATCGAATGTAAACTCTTTTGGTCTCAGTGGATGATTGCTTGAAGCCCATTAGGAAAAATTCAAATTGGCCCCAAACAATGACCAAATTTACTGTCATCCGCGAATTGATCTAGTGAATGATACAGTCTTAATAATCGTGAAATATTAAATTATTTTGTTATATTTTAATTTTTTTAGTACATGCGCACATCCAAAGATTCGAATCCTTATGAAATCTAAACCTCAAATACATAAATGCATAGTCGACGCTATTATATCAATTGAATATTTAATTATTCTATATTGTGGGTATATATATATATATATACATATGTTTAATATATTTGATCAAATATATCCTATTCATTGAAAGGCGTTTCAAAAAGTGCTACCATAGATAACCCATTTACCAAAAGGATCAAGGCCTATCTATCTATTTATTTTGTATTTAGGCCACTCTCCATTTCCACTTGAACATAAACTTCAATAATTTATTTTAATAGAACATTGAAAAATAAAAAGATTGTAAACTTATTATCATAAAATATAATACATCATAATTGACGCAAAAATCAGATTATTTATACTATCATAAAATGATAGTTTAATTTGTCTCTGTTATACAAGTTATTTAAGTATTTTTACAGATATTACCCATTAAATTTTTGTAAAAGTAACACAAAAATTTTAGTTTTGAGCACAAAGTTGTAAATTTATATACTTTTAGGTGTTCTCATACCAAACGCACCAAATTACCCTTTTGCATATTCCACACATTCAATGAACCAATACTTATAATAAGCATGGCCAAGAAAGCATCAATGCATTACTTCTCCTTATCGTGTCTCCATATTTAAACTCAAACTAAAATCACTATTATAATTTCTACAATTTATTCCACTCTTAAATTTTCATTTCATCAATTCATTTTAGAAGAATCAAATAAATTTCTTTATTTGAAGGTAAAAATAAAATATCAATATTCTACTTCAATTTTACTTAAAAATAATTCATACGAAAAAAAAAAAATAGCCCTCAACCCACCCAAAACCACTATCTTCAAATATTGATTGGATATTATAGGGAATAAAATTATATTATTATACATTTTTTTGTAATATTTACAAAATTAAGTTTTTGCATTATTTATCACTACAATTCATCATGATGTTATATATAGTTATATAAATTTATGGTACAATGTGTGCAACTGTTAGTTTCATATAAAAATAACGTATAACTGTAAATAAAATATTTTTTATCACCGTTTGAATTTTAATAATCAAAATATGCATGTTACATCTGATCAATTATGATATACGCATTCATGCAAAGTATAGTCACATCTTTTCAATTATTTGGCAATCTCTTGGACTATTCAATAAAATATCACCCCAAAAAAAAAAAATTCATGATTCTCTATTTATTTTTTTGATTATTTCAAAGAGGCAAGGAGTCGATCAACATTTCAAATTATATTTTCTTTTTTATCTATAAGCATGGATCAAGTTTATGCCTCTATTTTTTTTTCTTTTTCAGAAATGTGTATTTAATATTGTCTGCATGTTTTCTTCAATACTAATTTAGATTTTTTTTTTAAATGTTACTTAAAAATGTAAATGAGTAAATTCATACTTTCAAATAGAAATAAAGTAAGGAAGAATCAGTTTGTGACTTGTATCAATTATACTTGTTTCATCCTCTTTGTGGAATAATCACTATGTCTTTGTATTTTTTTCAATTGCATTCCACAATCATTGTTCAGTTGCAATTCTCAACCGTAAAAGAATTAATCGGCAAGTGGTTGGTTGGTTTAATATAATAGCATCATCTACACACATAAATATAAGATATGGAGGTTGAATTCTAACAAATTCTTAATATGCATATATATAATGTGTATAAATTAAGAGAGAAAAAATTACAAAAGAATGAATTTAACTTAAGCCCTCCTTTTCAATTTTTTTATATTTGCATAAAATTAAATGACATCCTCAATTTTTGGGAACCAATTGCAATCTAATTCATCTTTTTATATTTCAGCATTTTCAATTTTTTATTCCTTTTCAATTTTTCGAAAACAAAAAAGCACTAGATCTCATCTACATGGACTGCATTCTCAACTTACCTTCTTTTTCGATAAGATTTCCTATAGATGATGTAGCTCAAAAATGGAGTTGGGCCCCTTCCAACAATCAGCAAAGTTAAGAAGTTCTTTTCTCTAAAATATCAAATAAAGAGTTTGAGCTCCCGATTTTTTATAAATGATCTATCGTGTTAAGTTCGACTTTAGGGCTTAGTACTTACAATGTTTTTTTCCTTAGTGTGCTTCCATCCACTAAGGTCTAAAAAATACCCTTCTTGGTGGACTTAATCAATTAGGCGCTTCAATCTTTTTATTCATTTATTATTTAATTATCAGGGTTTTTTTGTTCATTTCTATTTTTTTTTTCCCGTATGGACCTAATTCGCTATATCTTCAAGCTCCTTATTTTCAATTTAAAAAGTTAATCTTCATATTGAAAATATAATAGAAGATCTAGTTATAATTTTTTGCCTTACCTTAATTTATTTTAAATAGAGTTTTTAATGTGATCAATTAATTTATTGTTCCCATTTTGAGAGCGAAATATTAGAAAGTGGGACCCAATTCGAGTCAGAGTTCAATATAAGTCAAAGTTCACAGAAGTGAAAAGGGGTGGCAGCAAGAGTTCCGTTGCCAAGAAGTTGCCAACCATTGTGGCGATCGCTTGACAAATGCGTGAGTTGGGCATTTGAGTTAGGCATCGTTTTGGGCCCCTAATGCCTTGGGTATTTGGCCATAAGGCATTTTTCGAAAGCGTAAGTATTTTTAATGTTCGTTCTTTTGGCGAATGCATTTGTTTATTCTCTTGGTGAAGGGAGCCATCTAAGTTTAAAACAAATGGCAAACATAACTTATTTTCTGTGGCACTTAGGAAAATTCCTTGGGACAAAAATTTATGCTTTGAAAATATTAAGGACATTTTATCAAGATTTTGCACGCTGCAAACAACTTAGAAAATTTTTTTTAGATGTTTTATCAAATTCTTCAGGATTATCAATAGGGATTAGAGTTTGAACACTCCTTTCTTAAAGCGTATCATGTTTTTTCATGCATCTAAATGGCCCCTTTCTAACCTTAGGTCTCAAAGGTTATTTTTCAATATTCTACAGGGGATTAGTTTTCCTCGGAGGATTTAAAGTTCTACTAACTTTCATTCATGCAAGGAATGGACTTGAGATATTGCGGTGACCAAGTGTGGGTTAAATGTAAGTGCGTAAGCTTACACATCGTGTTGAGATTGTAGTTTGTCTCCATTTTATGAAGAAGATTCGAGTGTGGTGGTGCCTATTTGAGTGCGATGTTATCCTTTTGGTAGCCATCAATTAAAGCGAACCTAGGTTTCTTAGTGTTTCTCTTCTCCATTGTCTACTCTTACATGTATCTTTATTATTATTTTTCCTTTTTTTATGTTCTTCTTAAAATTTATGGTTGATTTCACTTTTCTTGTTCTTTGTAAGGTAAGAAGATAGATTGTGAAGATCTGCCCTATCAGGGTGGATGGAGGTTCGCTTGAGAGATGTGGAGTGGAAATGTGTTGTAGGGAGGCATTGCCAATTAAGCAACGTTCGAGCCTTCCTCGTTAGTAGACTAGTGAGGTACATGATCTATCAGCTTCAACAATGCATCAAGTTGGTATGAGTGATGGTTCTATGGACCAGTGGGGAAGTGCAGTTTATTTTCTTTAATGAATTAGAGTTTGCAAGTTATGTTGGAACTTAGCTATTTTTGGCAGAGGTTTATACTTCAAAGATTGCTGAAACTCCTTTTAGAGCTAATTTATTCTTGGAGCCCGTTGGGGTATCTCGAGAAGCAGTTATGGACCTCTCAAAGTGTGTTGTCAAATTGCATCACTTGGCACATCCTTTGAAGGTTTTAGGTAAAGATGTTGCTCTGCACATTGAAGATTTTTTTGTTAGATGCACTTATGATCTCACTATCGAAGGTGTTCTCTAGCAAAATTTCATGAGAGGTCTTATAACAATTGTGATTTTTGCGATTCCCCTTTGAGAAGTCTCTTAGTCAACTCAAATTTTGTGCGCTTGTCAAATGTTAGTCCTCAAGGCATTGTGAAGGATTTAGTTGTTGTGGCATTGCAAAGGGTTAAGTAGGAGTCAAGCTTAAACTTAGTCTTTCTTTCTTCTGATATTGAAATCGACTTTATTTTTTCTCCTTTGTAGCAACATGCCAATTATTATTTTTCTTTTGGATGGCCAAGTGTAGGCTAGATGCAAGGTAATGTTTGCATTTTCCAGAATTGTCAAACTTCACATCTTTTTCATGAAGATTTAAGTGTTGTGTTTTTTTTGCACTAAATCATTTGAAACACTTATCCTTTATACTTCTCCTCATTTTGGCATGTTGTCTACACATTGTTGCATGTTTATGCCTCACCTTCCCTCTCTTTTTTTTCATTTTGGTAGTGGTTGTTCACCTTGGGCAAATGCTTGGGGGCTTAATCTTTAGGGTGTTTGGACATCTAGTCTTTGGAGGCTTGGATGCTCGATTTCTTGGAGGCTTGTTGCTTGGTTATTGGACATATGATCGATGGGCTATACAAATGTTTGCTATGTTTGTATTCTTAGCCAATATAGTTATTCCTTTGGGTAATTCGATGAAAATTATTTTGGCAAAGCTTGATGCTTTGAGGGTTTTTTAAAATGTTCAACAGAGTTCAAGCCTCTACAAATAACTTAGAGAATTCCTTTGTTTAAGACTACTGTGTGTCTCTGTTGTTTCATGAGTAACATGATAGCTCATGTTCAACTTTTTATTTCATAAGGCTAAGTGTTGGCTGAACATTTTTTTATAGCTTTAGTTTTATTGAAGTCTACCTCCTTTCATTTAAAAGAAGTTTTCTTCATTTGATTTGTTTATACGCCTAGTCATTTGAATGACTCTTGTGCATTGTTATGATCTTAATGTTGATTGTAGCATAACATAGGGATGTAAAAGAGGCGTTAAGCTTTTTTTGTCAAATATAGTCATAAGCGTCTCTTAGGGGATTTTACCATAATTTTTCACTCTAATTGAGCCTCTCCTTAGAGGTCTTACCACAATAATTTATAGTGACAATTGTATCTGATTGCAATTCACTTGAGAGTTATTATCATAATTAGTTGATATAGGGATTGAATTTGACTATGAGCTTTACTTGGAAAGTTTTGCCATAGGTGCTTAATGTAAACGATTATATTCAACTTCTAGCCTTACTTGGAAGTTTTACTGTAGGAGTTCTTATGAAGTTTGGATTTGGCTGCAAGCCTTGCTTAGAAAGTCTTACTATAATTGTTCTTGTTGACAGTCACCTCTCTTAAGGGATGTTAAATTGAAGTTGTCATCATGCACACATTATGAGTGAAAACATAGTCATTATTGTACTAGGTGCCTTGCTTGAGGGGTCTTATATTGGTCTTTAATAAGTTGATCACATACCTCTTAGAAGGCCTTATAGTGGACTTTGATGAGTTAGCTATGTACCCCTGGAAGGCCTTATAATGGGAGTTGCTTAGGGACTCCAATGGAGATATTGCTCTATGGAGGGAGACCACTAGGATATGCCATAGAACTATTACTCCATGGAGGGAATTGCTCAGGAACTTCAGCAAAGATGTTGTTCTATAGAAGGAGTCACTTGGGGACTTCTAGGAAGATGTTTTTATATGGACGAAGACTAGTATGGATGTCCTGTAGAGATGTTGATCCGAGGAAAGAGTTGCTTGGGACTCCCACAAAGATGTTGCTCTGTAGAAGGGGACCATTTGGGATCTCCTCTGGAGATATTGCTTCGCGAAGGGAGTTAGTTGAGAACTCCTGTAGAAGTGTTATTCTCTTTTTATTTTTGGTTACAAGTGCCTTTTTTAGATCTAGCCACTAATGGATTATCTATGCATATAGCTATTGCATGAAAAAAACAAGCAAACGTATAGGAGAACTTCACAACACTTTATTAAGAAATAAAGAATAATCAATTGTCATCTCTTAAGTTAGACAAACTTTATTTCACAATGAAAATAAAATTTTGCCTAAGTTACTAGAAATGAGGATAGAACATTGAAAAGAAAATCTAGCCTACTAGAAAGGACAACTTAAATGGGGGCATAAGAATTGCATAGCATCTTTACTGATGTGTTTATTAAGAATAGGAGCATTCCTTACTTCTGCGGCATTAATTGAGTTGCAATAATGGCATCTCTCTACTCACATGTTCTTTTAAGTGCGATTTTGCACTATTTGAACTCGTCCCTACTTGTTCATCAAGTAAGCATCAGTGATTTTCATTCTCTTCTAGTCTAAACTACTTTTTTGGGTTGTTTCGTCACCTAATCATGTATTCTTTTAGGTAGCCACCTTGGATCAACTCTTTTGTTTTATCTTTCCAATTGGGGCATTCCTTAGTATTATGCCCTTGGCCACAAAAAATGCTATAATATATCAAATACTTCTACGCTGTTTAGATTCTTCACAATCTTTGGGGATCGTTTGACTAAGCCCTACTATTCAAGAGAATATATTTGAAGAATGTTTGTGGGGGTACATATTGATGGGAATTGAACTTCTTGCTAGCATTGGTTTTTTCCTCTCCCACCTTGGACTTGTAGTATCTTCAAGAGTTACAACCTACTTGATCTTGATGTATTTCCCCACACGAACAAAAAGCTCCAATAGTGTGCCTCAAGGATTTCTAACTATAGATTTTCAAAACTTTTAGTGTTGCTAATTCTACTGAATAATGCTAGATATGAGCTTTTGGTGATGTAGGGTGTTTTTTGCATTACCTAGATAAAATGATTAAGGTAATCTCTCAAAAACTCTATGTTTCTGCTTGATAGTGAATAAGTATACTACTGTCCTAGGGTACACACGATTGATAGAGAAATTATTCAAAAAGTGATATGTTAATTGTTCCCCAGCTATGATAGATCCAACTAGCATATGTTCAAACCTCATTATAGCATGCTCGGTGAGTGCGGTGTAAAAAAATTTGCAGTAGATAACTTCACTCAAGTCATAAAGCTCTATCCATGTTAGGAAATTCTCCAAAAGCTTTGGGGATTCATCATGTCGTCAACTCCAATAGGTTGGCAATCTTCATTCTCATAGAAAATGCCTCCTCTAAGATAGATAGGCAAAAGGAACTACATCTCAGAAGAGTGCTTCCAAAGGGCTAATGTATCATTCAAGTAATAGTGGACAATTGTCAGGGATAAATTTACTCTTAGTGACGAGTGTGTGTCCACCTATTAAGGTAAAGGATGAGGAGCAATGTCTTACTTTGAGTTAGTCCTCCTTTTTGTCCTATATGGAGATGATGAAGCCCCTAAAGAATTTTAATTGCTTCCAAATGTGGCATTTTTTAGTATATTAGGCAATCATTTTAGCCATAGCTTGAGTGGAGACATTGTCCAGTAATATCTTGAATGCCTTTTAAGTTATCTTAAAATTGATTCTTCATGAGGTGGGACCCATTACATGAGTGACTCCTCTAGTGTCGGGTGCACTTTTAGGGTGGGCTCTTGTACTTGATGTGACTACATCTTAGGTTGGTATTTTCCCTTGTTTTCAAATCTTGAGACAACTTGGTTATTGGAATCTCGAATTCTAGATCTCATCTACATTCTCAGTGTTATTTCTTTTCTAATAAGATTTTCCACAAATGGCACCAAGATGATGATGCTTAGAAATGAAGCTAGGGCCCTTTCCAAAAATCAACCAAAGTTTTGGAGTTCTTTTCATTGGAACATGAAGCAAAGAGTGTGAGTATCATTTTTTACAAATAACTTTTTGTGCCCAATTTGACCTTAGGATTAGGATTTATAGTGGTTTTATCACCAGTAGGTTTTAGCCCCCTAAGGTCTAAATGTTCTTATTAGTGAGCTTTATCAATTTAGCTCTCATATTATTTTATTAATTTATATTTAATTAGTGGGCCTTTTTAGTTTTTTTTTACTATTTTGCCCTTAAAGATTCAATGCGATATATCAATATAAAATACTGTGTTAATTTTGTATATATTAGTGCTAAATAATTTTTCATTGTCTACTAATTTTATTGGTTAATATTAATTAATATCTCAATTATGTAAATATTAGTGTAATACAGTTTTGAATAAAATTTGTTATTATCAAATTTATTTGGACAATAACCAAAGTAAAGGAGGGCTAGTAATTTTTTAAAAAAAATTCAAAATGATTAAATTGGGGAGCATTTCCTAAATTGATATATATAAAACTTAGTTTGCCTTATTATAAATAAAAAAGAAAACAAAAGCTAAAATAGTTGAAAAAACAAAAAAAAATCTCAATTATGTAAACATTAGTGTAATATAATTATAAATAAAATTTGCTATTATCGAATTTATTTGGACAATATCAAAAGCAAGGGCTAGTAATTTTTTAAAAACTTTTCAAAAAGATCAAATTCGGTAGCATTTCCTAAATTGATATATACAAAACTTAGTTTGCCTCATTATAAATAAAAAAGAAAGAAAAAAAAAGCTGAAATCATTGAAAAAACAAAAGATGGATTAAATTGAAACACATTCCTAAGCTAAGCATATTTTTTATTTTCTATTTATATCAAAAGTTAGACAATAGAATTTCAGTAAAATTATCTTTTATGTTTGGAATTGCAATTGAAAACATTGATTTTATCGTACTTCTTTAATTGCTTATTCTTCTTGTGTCTTTGACCTTTTAGTGAGAAAATTTGCTTTTGATTAGCTCACATCCTATCATTGAAGTGTACTAGTTGAGGATGACACTCATGAAAATTAAATATCTAAAGATAATTACTTAATTAGGTCAAGATGCCATACCCTTTGTAGCATAGACTTTGGAAGCAGATGTAGAATTGATAAAAAATTATCCATATTCGCATAAATTTATGGGCATAAAAAAGAGTTGGTAATGAGCCTCATATCCTCAATTTAATTAAGTATGTGTACATAATTTTACCTACCTTTAATAACATACCATTTTTTTGGTCAAACCCGTGGGTATCCATGGGTAATCCCTTAATAACCATATAATAATATGGGGTGAGGGGCAAATGGGTGGGTTTGGTTGGGTTGGGTTGGATTGGATTTGGTTTGGGCTTATTTGAGTTGGGTTAAAAATGGGTTGGGTTCTATATGAATTGAGATAGGTGGGTTGAAAATGGGATGAATTGTAGGTTAGGTTGGGTTTGAAATGGTTCCAATAGAAACTAAAAATTAATTGATTTAATTTATTTATTCCAAAAAGTTAATTCAAAAGACCATAATAATATTAATATATCTTCTACACTCTATTTAATATACAATTTTACAACATATTGAGATGATTTATCAAATTATATACTTATTTTATTATTCATATTATAATATTCAATTGCATTAAAAATTAACTATGAGTTTTTTTTTTTATTTATACACACGCACACATCAGGAGCCCGTTTAGGTTCGAACTCCTGATCTCCCACATTATGTGGGAGACTTATGCCAGTGGGCTACAAGCCACTTGGCATTAAAAATTAACTATGAGTAATATTTCTTTCATGACAAAATTAATTATGAATTATTTATATGTGGGTGGATGCTATTTTCAGTTGTTTATATTGTGTACCACGAATAGAATCATTTTGTAGAGCTATGTTATGCTTCAAAATCATAAATATAAGCTAGCTAACAAGAACATATGACATTCAGAGGAATAATACTTTAGAAAAATTTTGTAAAATGTTGTTCACACGAGTTTAGCAGTTGACACTTGATTTCATTTCAAGATATTCAATTCAAATTAAGAGTTCAAATTATATGCACCTAATTTTAAATAATTAATTTATTAATATTGTACAAAATTTAGGATGTATATTTTAATTTTGAAATTACTAATATTCTACAAATACGAACCTTTGATAAAAATAAAAAATTGAAAATAAATAAATTTTTTATTATTAATTTAAAATTAATTTTATTGAGTTTATTAAATTTTACTTAAAGTTTTTGAATGGACACACTTTGAACCCACTTAAAATTCATTTTGAACCCAAATTTGATACAATCTATCAAAGTTCAACTCGCTCAAACTCATTTTGTAAGACCTCAAATTTTGGAACATTAAACCTAAAGTCAGTATTTCAATAAAATAAAATATCAATCCAATAAATTTGGTTAAAATAAGTTTGAGTTGAATTTAATTGAGACCATAAATGATTGTTGACAATTAGGGGGATTTAATTGTAAAAGAAAAAGGGGTTTGACTGATCAAAATTATAAAGTTTAAGGGGCCAATGAGAGGAATTTAAAAGCTTAAGAGCTTTAAAAATAAATAAAGTTGGACTCAATTGCCCACAATTAAAGATGTTAGGGGTCAATGTGTGAAGAACAAAGCTATAAAGGGCTAAAACAAAAAATTGGGGTACGATTGTAAGGCAAGTCAAATAATTGAGGTACAATTGAAGTCGGCCAAAAACTTTAAGGACTTGACCAAGGGCGGTCTAGAAGTTTTGGGGCTAATATGAAAAGCCTAGAAAAATATATCTATAAGTAAAAATAAGAATGAAATTTCTTCAAATTTTCAAAGGCGACCCCTATTCCCCCCAAACTCAATTTTCCCCATTTTTGCGCAAAACCAAAAACCAAAGCTATCTGTAGATTCCTCTCAGCTCTGGGACCACAACCATATCAAAAACTCCCTAAAACAACTGATGAATCACTAAAATTTTCGATTGCAATAGAGCTCGTCGTTAGTGGTGGTGGGTTTGACAATTCCGGTGTTGAAAATTGAAAATTAACCAATGGGTTTTAATGGGCTTTTCGAGAAGAGCATTTTGGTACCTTTCAATTGAAGTTTTGACCACCAAGGATGGAGAAATTGCGACGATAAAGTAACAATAATGGTAAGGGTTTAAAGGTGATTTCGGCTCAAATTCTTTGGCAAGGAGGCAACAAAAGCAAAAATTATTTGAGGGTTTTTTTTGGTCTCACAGAGATACACTAGTGGTGGTGTTGGTTTCAGTCTCGATGGCAACAGTTGGAGACGACTTTAGGGCAACAAGTTCAGTTTTGACTGTCGGGCTTGTCAGGACTATTTTCGATTTGAAATTGGATTCGAATTCAATCCAATTTGGGTAAATTTCGTATTGAATGTTAAATTCAATTGATTTTTACACTTTTGGTGCTACATTAATTAAAATTAAGGGTTTTGAAATGTAATTACACATGAGACGATTCTTGGTTTGTAAATATTGAACAAAATTAATTATAGTTCTAAGTTTAATAAATTAAGAAAGATTGATTTAAAACTATACTCTAAGACTCGATCATATAGTATGTTGTGGACAAAATATAATTGAGAGTAATTTAAAAAGATTATGTTATATAAATGTTGGGACGAAAATGAATTATTAAGCTAGGACCTGCTAAACTCATAAAACTCAATTGATTTAGGAACCTAAACCCTCATTATGTGCTGTAAAATAAGTAAAGTGACGAATACAGTTGGGTGGGGGTAGTTTGAGAATTGAGTTGGCTCGAACACGTAAAACTATTAATATGACTAAAACGTTAAGAAGCTAAAGTGGGAATGATTAGGCTTGAGTAAGTAAAGTCTTATAATACTGAAGTATCATGCAGTTGGAAGATTAAGGCCATTTGAGATAAGATATAACTGAACTCGAGTGTTAGAATAACTTTAAGTATGATAAAGATACTAACTATTTTTATATTTAAGAATACGAGAAATTGAGAAAATGATAACTTGGGTTATCTTATAACAGTTCTCAATTTGACTAAAAAGCCATGGCTCGAGTGTCCGTATAACTAAGAACTCCTTTGCATTGCCAAGTAAGTTTATACTCAATAGCATGAGATTTCTTTACTGGAAAAAGAATATGTATTCTTGTTATATTTCCTATTCGTTTGATTCTTTCCAATGTATGCATTGAAAATAATACTCCATATCTCCATTTAAACTGAGCACTTTTATTAGTTTTTATTGATATCACTTTACTTGGAATGGGCAGTTATGTCGAGAAAGCTGAAAAATGATTTTGGAATATACATGACTTGCCGCCATGTCTTTCTAGAAACCAACCTGACGCTGAATTTGTTTGTGTGAGATAACATGGTGACTTGATATGTTCATTGAAATGTTATTGGACATGCTAACACAAATCAATATTACCCTTAGGGGTGGGCCCTGAAATTGGTTACTAAAGACAGTTGGGCAGAACAGACCGTGGTGACAGATCTTTTAGCCAATACCTATGCGTGATGCACATAACCTTATCTCATAGTTAGCTGGAGGTAATTGTCTATGAGCTGGCAAGGCATGCAGCTGGCCATTGTTTATCCAAGCTAATCACTCAAAACGTAGAGGAATAAAGATTTACATATTTTTGAAAGTAAAGTGACAACATAGGAGAACTACCAACATCTTTTATTTGAAAATGTTCGCTAAATGGTAATTAGTTAATTTCTCAGCTTAATGTTTATGCTTAAAGTTGTGCAAGTAATTGAGATGTTGATCCTTATGCCTTGAGATTTAATCCTCAATGAGAGATAGTAAATTTTGTGAAGTCGCTTTAATGGTATGGGAAGGCGGTTGATGGTTAACTTAAAACTTTAACTAAAACCTTCTCTCATAACTTCTTAAAAATTTAAAGTTTGTACTTATTTTCTATATATATTATCTGAGAAATTATCACTCTTTGTTATTGTTAGACTATCTCACTAAGTTATTCAAATTTGCATTGTTCCATTGTTATTCTTTGTTCTTTAACTTAGATAAGATCAAGCAACAAAGATATCCTAGCCCAGCCAATATATGAGGTAATGAGGGTGATAGAAGTACTAAGTGTGATTCATGATGTCTCAGTTCCTACTTCTAACTTTATTGTAAAAATTAAATACTTCAAATTTTTGAGACATATATTTTCTATTATTCAGAACGCTTGTGGTATAGTTTGGGTAGCGTCTTATATAGGAACAAGCACCTCCCCGTCAAGGTATTACAAAGGTAATATCATAGCTTAGGTTTGGAAACCTGAGCTATGCTAGGGTATGATCCTTGGATTATGAAATGTTTGATTATAGGAAAGTAAGATTGATTTCAAGATTTGAATAAGATATGAAACTTTTGAGTTAGTGGAGATTAAGTATGATTCGGGAATTTCACCAGGATATGGATTTTTGGGATAATGTTCGATTCGAAGGATGTGAAAGGTTATGATTGGGCGGTTGACCAAATGTATAATCTATAACTCCTAAAGCTTCGAGCATATGGCTTCTTGTATTTGGGAGAAATAATAATTTTTAGGGACTTGTATTAGATGTGAACTTTATTGAGAGCACTTTAGTCGATGTGTGAACTAATAACTATTTCAATGGAGTTAAAATGACTAAGTAAAAGATCTTTTGTATAATACATTGGATGTAAAGGAATATTATGATCTGAATGGCACAACTAATTGATAAGTAGTTTACCAATAAGTTGGAGCTCTCTAGAATATGAAACGTTATGATTAAAGGTAACTAAGATCGACATAAATTCTGACTAGGATGTGAACTTTTGGAGTATTGCTTGATATCAAAAGAGGAAAGGATTGGTATTGGAATGGCCAACTAGTATCTAGTCCTGTACTCTCAAGATGTCAAATATATGGCTTCATGAAGATTGGACGGTGTAATACTTTTGGTATCATAGTACTGCATGGGTATAATGGTAATAATGGAACTTGGGAAGCCAAGAATCATTTTGGTATAATCTGTAATTTAGCTTCTACATATGATTAAGACACTTAGGGTGTTGTTGTCATTTCAAAAAAAAGAATACTTCAGCTATGGTGTTGATTGTATAACTGTTTCATGGTATTTAGGAGGGAAATAAGGAATATTTTCCATAAGAAAATCTTGTAAAGGAATTTACCGAATATGTGTATCTGGTTAAGGGTTAAATGTTTAGGGAATTAGGTCTCAAATAGTAAGAAAGCTCATAAGGTGACTACTAACAAATGAGGGAAAATTACCTATAAGGATGAAGTTGCAAAGAAAATGTAATAACCTGATGGAAAAGGAGTAACATTTGTTGGAAAATGTAGAGGGCATTTGGAGTTAGTAATGGAGTTTTAAAGGAAAATATCATGTATGGGTGGAATCAACAAAGAATGATGTGAAGGAAAATATTTGAGAATATGTATGTATATCACACACATATGCCTACAAACTTAAATTGTCAGAGAGACGATTATTGTAAATAGAGTTGAATTTGATACTGGGCATGAAAACCGAGATAATGGTATTTGACATGTGTGTATGGTCGCAACTTGAACGGTATGACTACTTGGGAAATTTGAGTAATAATCTTAAGAGAGTTAATCAAAAGGACTATAGAATGGTATACATATATATATATATATATCTTGATTTTTGTAGAATCAAAAGGACAAAGGCTGAGTATTAATTAAACACCTCCTATTTATCCTTTCAGATAAATATGGTTCGTAAGATAAAAAAAATTTACAATACTGAATAGCATCACAAAAACTAACACCAACGCATTCTCTTAGTCCGAAAAATCCAGAAGACAATACTTCGAAATGAAGGCGTCCAATAATTGTTGAAGGAATAACAAGAGAACCACTAATAGGTTTAGAAATAGGAAAATAGATAATGGAACAAATGGTTGCAATGTGGCAACAATTTATGCAATAGTGCCAATAATAATGTCAGATGAGTAATCACGAGAAAGGCAAAGAACATCTAAAGTTTGGGGCTTTAGCACATATTCGTCAATTCTATCCCCTAATCTTTGTAGGTGAATTAGATCACCAAAAGGCCGAAGCATGGATCAGGGAGATTGAAGATATTTTCCAAATGTTAGGCTACCCAAATGATTATAAGCTTATATATGCTATCTTGGAAAGAGTTGCGCTACAATGGTGGATTTTGATGAGCCAGTGATGGGAATATAAAGGAATAACTTATACTTGGGAAAACTTCATATGGGAGTTTATGGATAGATACATATCATGCGAAGTGAAAGAAGCTCAATAACAAGAGTTTGTGAACCTTAACCAAGAAGAAATGACAATATGGCAATATGAAGCTAAATTCATTAGGTTAATTTGTTACACGACGTAGACAATGAGCAAAGATAAATGTAAAGCTAAGAAATTTGTTGAAGAACTAAAACCCAAAATGCCACAAACCGCTACACTATATGAACAATCTAAGTTTGAGGAAGCTTTGAATAAGGCTTTATAGGTGGAGCAAGAACCTCACGAGATATACAAGGAGGCAAAAAGGATTAAGCAAGGAGAGATGGATAAGTTTAAGGCTAAAGATAATCAGAAGAATAGTATCAGGAGGAAGCGACAAAAGATCTAAATCAGGACATCAATCAATCACCCATGTCTTCTTAAGAAAAATCCCCAATACCTCAGACATCCATAACATGAGCTTGTAACGTATGTGGTGATCTTTGCCATAGTGAAAATATGTGTTGGAGGAAGCATAGAAAATGCATGAGGTGTGGTAACAATTAACATTTCATTCAAAATTATCCTAAAGTCATGCAGTCAACCTTAGGTATTCAGAAAGATAATGGTAAATAGGTTGATGAAGACACTATCTGAGTTCTTGAATGTCATGAGAAGGTTTAGTTTATGTATTCTTGGCCTTACATCACATGTGGAATTTAAAGATCTCAAACATACCACTAGTGACTATAGCTAGTGCACATAGCTCTTGCAAAGCGAACTATGTGGAATTATCTAACTTGTTATGAAATCTTAGGTGGTGTTAATGTAAATAATTTTGCTCCTAATTTCCATATGTACAAAACCTAGACTTTTTATATGAAATATTATGTGTGCAAGTATGAACTTTGCGATACCTTGTATAGATATTTATGTTTATATGAGTTTAATACTAATAACACCGTGGACTTAGAATCATTAGGTACTATTAGAATATGTAATTAAGCTTAATTTTCTGACTTGTATCTATTTATGTTGTTAAAACCTTGAAATTGATGATATCGTAACTTCTATGTCCAATAATGTTATTTAAGTTAATACAACCTTTTTGAGCAAGAAGCCCATGATATCTAAATATATGACTTGTTACCTTAGGTTATCTCACTAAAGTAAAAATAACTCTTGTGGACTAATGGAATCTTTTGGAAAATTATGGATTATAGTATGTTATCTAAGTATAAACATCTAAATAAAAAGAATGAAATGAATGAAATTATATATCCAAGTTGCAAATGTGAAGTTCTATTTGGAGTTGAGATATTGCAAAGCACATGATTTCTTGAGAGGAAATAGAATTTGATCTTACCAAAGTCAGGGCCATAGTAAACTGAAGGAGATTGAAGGATATATTAGGAATAAAGAGTTTTGTAGGCTTTGACAAATCGTGTCAAATATAATCTTCCTAGGGTCGTAGGTCCACTGCATAAGATAAATAAAAAGAGGCTAAACTTTGAATAAACATAAGTGTGTAGAAAGTTTCAAGAATCACAGAGATGAATTGATCTTGATGCTAGTTCTACCATTCTATGGGAGACTTAAGAAAATATTAAATGTGCTTATGCCTTGAAATGGATACTAAAGTTTTGAAGAAATGATCTCACAAACAGTGGAAAGACTTGGGACATAGGAAACGATGATCATGCTAGACATAAGACATAGAAGATAACCCAAAACACCTAGGGAAATATGGAATGCTTAAGCGAATAGGAGTATATAAGGAAACCCACAACAATGATTCCTAATAAGAAGAATTTCCATCTTTCTGCAACAAATAAAAGATACAAAAGGTTGGAGAAAAAAATAAGTCCAGCCCATTGGATTAAGATCGATACGAAACCGCAATAAAATTATCCTTGTAAATAGTAAGATAATAAGTGATGACACCACAAGATCTTTCATATGGCGGAAAGGAATCTAGGGACTAGATTCTCTTAGGGGAGGGAGAGTTGTAACACCCCAAATTTTGGAACATTAAACCTAAAGCCAGTATTTCAATAAAAATAAAATATCAATCCGATAAATTTAGTTAAAATAAGTTTGAGTTGAATTTAATTGAGACCATGAATGATTGTTGACAATTAGGGGGATTTAATTGTAAAAGGAAAAGGGATTTGATTGATCAAAATTGTAAAGTTTAAGGGGGCCAATGAGAGGAAGTTAAAAGATTAAGAGCTTTAAACATAAACAAAGTTGGACTTAATTGCCCACAATTAAAGATGTCAGGGGTCAATATGTGAAGAACAAAGCTATAACGAGCTGAAATAAATGGCCGAGGTGTGATTGTAAGATAGGTCAAAAATTAGGGTACAATTAAAGTCAGCCAGAAAACTCAAGGACTTGGCCAAGGACGGTCCAAAAGTTTCGAGGCTAATCTAAAAAGCCCAGAAAAATATATCTTTAAATACAAATAAGGACAAAATTTCATCAAATTTTTGAAGGCGACCTCTACTCCTTCCCAAACTCGATTGCTCCCCATTTCTACTCGAAACCAAAAACCAAAGTTATCTTTAGATTTCTCTAAGCTCCAGGAACACTACTATAACGAAAACTCCCCAAAATAATTGCTGAATCGTCAAAATTTTTTATCACAACATGGCTCAATGTTAGTGGTGCTAGGTTCGACATTTTTGGTGATGAAAATTGGAAATTAACTAATAGGTTTTAACGAGCTTGTTGAGAAGAGCGTTTTAGTACCTTTTGATTGAATTTTCGACCACTAGTGATGGAGAAATCGTGATGACAAAGTAATGATAGTTGTAAGGGTTTAGAGGCGGTTTCAGCTCAAATTCTCTGGTAAGGAGGCAGTGGAGGCGAAAATTGTTTGAGGGGTTTTGTTGGTCTCATAGAGACGCATTTGGTGGTGGTGGTGGTTTTAGTCTTTGGCGATGGCGGTTGGTAGCAGCTTTAGGGCAGCAAGTTCAGTTTTGATTCTCGAGCTTGTCAAGACTATTTTTGATTTGAAATTAGATCCAGATTTGATCAAATTTGGATAAATTTCATATCAAATGTTAAATTCAATTGATTTTTACACTTCTAGGGTTATGTTAATTAAAATTAGGATTTTTGAAATATAATTGCACATGAGATGATTCTTGCTTTGTAAATATTGAACAAAATTAATTATAGTTCTAAGTTTAATAAATTAAGAAAGATTGATTTAAAACTATACAATGAGACTCAATAATACAGTAGGTTGTGGACAAAATATAATTGAGAGTAATTTAAAATATTACGTTATATAAATATTGGGACGAAAATAAATTATTAGGCCGGGACCCGATAAACTCATAAAACCCATCTGATTTAGGAACCTGGACCCTCATCATGTGCTGTAAAATAAGTAAAGTGACGAATAGAGTTGGGTGGGGATATTTTGAGGATTGTATTAGCTCAAACACGTAAAACTATTAATATGACTAAAACATTAAAACGCTAAAGCGGGAATGATTAGGCTCGAGTAAGTAGAGTCTTGTAATACTGAAGTATCATGTAGTCGGAAGATTAAGGCCATTTGAGATAAGGTATAATTGAACTAGAGTGTCAAAGTAACCTTAAGATTGATAAAGATATTAAGATTGATAAAGATATTAACTATATTTATATTTTAGAATAGGAGAAATTGATAGAATGATAACTTGTGTTATCTTATGATAGTTCTCGATCTAACTAGGAAGCTAGGGCTTGAGTGTTTGTACACCTAGGAACTCCTTTGCATTGTTAGGTGAGTTTATACTCAATAGATGATATTTCTTTACCGGGAAAAGAACATATATACTTGTTATATATCTTGATCATTTGCACTATGTTCTTTTATGTTTGGGCATTTTGTAGAAAAAATTTTGGGGGAATGGGTTTTTGGGAGAAAATTTGGAGAATGTGCTAAGTATTTCTTTTTGTTTTGTTGAAATATGGAAAGTGATTTGGGAATGAATTATTTTTTTTTTTATGTTTTGGGGTGAGAAAAACTTTATTATTGATGTCAAATCAGTAGCTTTTTTATTGGGTTTGTATGACGAAAGTGATTTTTTTATATATTATATGTATATATATTTATAGTTGGATGATGATAATGATGTATGTATATATATTTAATGATTGAAATATGAGTTTAATTAATTTAATTAGTTATTT
>JACGDI010004975.1:439549-481945 GCA_014898725.1 Jacaranda copaia | reverse complement strand
TGTTATTCAATAAATGAATTATTTAGTAATAACATAAATAATATTTAATTAAGTTTAATTTATTTTTTAGATCATTAGTTTAATTAAATTTGCAAAAATAAATTTTTTAATTTTTTAACTGGTAAAAATTTATTATTTTCATATATGTAAATATATATGTGGATGAGTGAAGTGAGAGAGTGACAAATAAGTGAGTGATGTGATAGGTAAAGTGAGAAAATAAGAGAGTGGGTGTGGTTTCTAAGGTGTGGGGCTTTTCGGGTGAATTGGGAAAGGTTTTTTAGGGATAAAATTTGAGTATTTGGGGTGATAATTTGGAAAATGTATCTTTATTTTGAAATTTTTTTTAGGGTTGAAATTTTTTTTGAGAAAACACAAAAGAACATGGCCTTGATTCTTTTCAATCTATGCGTTGAAAAAAATACTCCACATTTCCCTTTAAACTGAATGCTCCTATTGGTTTTTATTAATATCGCTTTACTTGAAATAGGTGATTGTATTGAGGAAGCTAAAAAATAATTTTGGAATATATATGACTTGCCACCATCTCTTTTTAGAAACCAGTTTGGTGCTAAATTTGTTTGTGTGTGAATTAACATGGCGACTTGATATGTTAACTGAAATGCTATTGGACATACTAATATGAATAAAATTACCCTTAGGGGTGGACCTTGGAATTGGTTATGAAAGACAGCTAGGTGAAATGGATCGCAGTGACAAATCTTTCGGCGATACTCATGCTCAATGCACATAACCCTATCTCATAGCCAATTGGAGGTAGTTGTCTGTAAGCTGGCAAGGCATGCAGCTAGCCATGCCTACCAAGTGTTTGTTTGTTTGAGCTAATCACTTGGAACGTGGAGGGATAAGGATTTACATGTTTTCAAAAGTGAAGTGATAAGATAGAAAAACAACCAACAACTTGTATTTGAAAATGTTTGCTAAATGGTAACTAGTTAATTTCTCAGCTTAATATTTATGCTTAAAGTTGTGCAAGTAATTGAGATGTTGGTCTTTATGCCTTAAGATTTAATTCTCAGTCAGAGAATGTGAATTTAGTGAAGTTTCATCACTAGTATGGACGATGGTGAGATAGATCACTTAAAACTTTGACTAAAATCATCTCTCATGACTTTTGAAAATTTTAATGTTTCTATTTTTTTTCTATATATATTTGAGAAATTATCACTCTTTTTTATTGCTAGACTATCTCACTAAGTCATTCAAACTTAAGATGTTCTATTGTTATTCTTTGTTCTTTATCCTATAAGATCGAGTGACAAAGATAGACTAGCCCAGCCGACATATGAGGTAACGAGGGTGATAAAAGTGCTAAGTGTGATTTATGATGTCTTGGTTTCTAGTTGTACCTTTGTTGTAAAAATTAAATACTTTGGATTTTTTAGACATATATTTTCTATTATTCAAAATGCTTGTGGTATAGTTTGGGTAGCACCTTGTACAAGTGTAGACACCTCTTGATTAGGTCATTACACATTTTCAAAATGTTGAGCCCAACCTAACCTAACCCAAAACCATGTAGGTTAGGTTGAGCCCATAGGTTCTAGCCCAAATTGATACCCATACTATATATATAAATTGTTTTCTAATTCTCAGAAATACTTTGGCGAGTATAACACCTTTTTTACTACAATAACAATGTTTGAGTTAAGTAGTGTTTAAATTTTTAGTTTAAATAATTTTTAACATATAATAGTATTTAAATTTAAACTTCGAAATGTCATATAATTTAAATTATTTAGATATTTAAACATTTAAGTTGTATTTTCAAACTATAGTACTATTGATATGCTTTATGTACTTATTCAGTGTAATATTTGACATTTATCTCTTTTATTTGTTTTGTTTAGGTAATATTTGAATAATATTATGTAAATTAAAAAATACATATTAATTTAGCTTCAAATATATTAAAAAAATAAAAATTTGTTATGGCTACCTGCGGGTTTTCTGTTACATACAATCACATGTAATAGGTCCACTATCTCATATCCGATAAAATACGAGTAATTTTTACTCGTTGATATATTTATTCAACATGTCATTACGTGTCCTTGAGTTACGTGTGGATATCCATTGGGTAGGTCTACACATACCTATTTATATAGTAATGGATTAAGATATCAAGATATGATGCAACTATAAATACAATATGGTGAACTATTTATAGAAGTATTGTACTATTACTTCGGTTGGTGATGTTACCCCTATGTAATATGGTACGAATAATCACATGAAAGACAAATCAACACATGATTTTTATATGGTTTATTCAATCGGTTACATCATTGAGCTAAAGAGAGAAATTTCACTAGATTGCTAGAGGTGCCATAATGCTACTATACAAGGTCTCTCAACACCAAAGAAAAAGTATAGAAATGCTTTCAAAGTTTCATATCTGAAACCTTTCTTAAAATATTGTAACATAAGGAAGTTCCCAAAACAAAATTATTGTCGAGTTGGCACTCAAATATTTTTCAACTCGTGGCTTAAACTTACGTGTGGGAACAAGTGTTAGAGCAAGGATAAAAATTCTTTATTCAACTTCATCAATCCAGTAGCCTATGTATGCAGTGTGAAATCCTTGTGTGTGACTGTAATAAGAATTGTCAAAAAGGGCTTTTAAGCCACAAATGCAACAATTTTCACCTTAGCTCAAGAGTTTAATTCGCAAATACACCTCAAACCAAAGAAAAAAAACAAAATAGTAAACTACCTCTCTAACTTCTGCAAAGCCCTAAAGGCAATCAATCAAACAACTAATTAGCATCAAATCCAAGTAATATTTCAACTTATGAGTTCCATTATCATGCTAGTTGGATTTTCTTCATGTTGTTTTAGTAATACAAATTTCATTACTAGATACATGATCACAAAAGAAATGTTATTATATGTCAGTGTGTTATGTCATCTATGGAATATTGATTCTGCATAAGATGAATAGTACTCTAACCATCGTAATATGCAGTAGTAATCTTCACCTCAAGTCCCAAATTCAATGGCAGAGCTTCTTTTACTACCTGTATAACTGTCATATATGCTACTCTATAGTGGATAAAGAACGTGAGCTGAAGAATAGCCTTTCAGCTAATGGCATTGCCAAACAAAATAAACTATATCCACTTAGCAAGCACTTTTTTATCCCAATCACCCATAATGTCAAAATCAACACAACAAACCAATCTACTTCCATATGATGTTCCACAACTATCAAACAACAATCCTAAATTCAACGTACCTTTCAAGTACTAAAAATTCCACTTGAAAACTTGCCAATGTTCCCTATTAGGTTTGAGTTATACAAGGATACACCATACTGAATTCTTGCACAATATCAAGCATAGTGTATACAATCGTACACATCATACTCCCTATACTAGAATATAGAACACAATATATTTTCCTTTTCCTCAATCCTCATTCAATTGAGGTCACATGAAGTGTTAACAAGTTTAGAGTCATGCATTGTAAATATCTCCAAAGCTTTCTCGATAAAATGTTTTTACGATAGGAGCAATTTCCCTACACGACAATCATAATGTATTTTCCAAAATTTTTCTTAGCAACACCCAAATCTATCATCTCAAACTCACTACTTAACTCATCTTTAAGCTCATTGACATTAGAAATATGGTCTCGTAACAATAAGCATATCATCCATATAAATGAGTAAATAGATAAAAGAATTGTCGCATGATCTTCAATCGTAGACACATGCATCAAAATCATTCCTAGAAAATTCAATGATGATTATAAAGGAATCAAAATGGTTGTACTACTATCTCGGGGATTATTTCAAACCACAAAGGGAATTCTTGAATAAGCATACATGAGATTCCTTATCTTCCACCACACAACCCTCTAGTTGATCCATGAAGATGGTTTTCTCTAGCTTACCATATAGGAAACCCTTTTCATATCTATATCAAGTTCAAGATTGATAGGAACAACCACATACAATAATAGGCATATAGAACTTTGCTTCACAACAAGATAAAAAACCTAATCAAAATCAGCCCTACATTTTTATATGTAACCCTTGGCAACTAACCTTACCTTGTATCTCACTTTGTCAGCCCCAAGTGTTTCTTGCTTTTCCTTAAACACATATTTACATCCATTAATCTTCTTATTTTCTGGAGGCTTCACCATGACCCAAATCTTATTCTTGTGTAAAGACTTAGTTTTCTTTGTCATAACCTTAATGCACTATGCTATCTCTATGCAAGATGTAGCATCTAAAAAATGAAAATTCACTTATCAAAAACTATTTTCTTAGAAATAGTAAAAGCATATGTAATCAAATTTGCATTTTGTATATCTAAGGCAGCCTATTATGTCTATTTAGCCTATCTCTTACAATGGATTATGGCTCAATAATTGTATTAGTTGTCTCATGTAGAAATGGATTATTAGAAACTAAAATCTGTTGAGAAGGAAATGGAATGTGAACCTTTGACTCCGCTTTCTTGGGTGGTCCATGAGAACCTATATCAAATTCAACCAAACTATTTTGTTTAGGACTAATCGTAGCAGACTTACCAAAAATGACATATCTGTTGATAACTACCTTACATGTCTTAGTCTAATAAACCTTAAAACTCTAAACCCCTAAAATATAAAATTTAAAAAAAAATACATTTTCTAGTTCTAGGTTCCAATTTTCCCTTATTGACATGTATATATGCAAGACAAAAAATGCTATGTTTGGATCAAAGAAATTAGTGAGGAAAAGCAAAGAAAAATATAAATTTGCAAATATTAAAGCATAAATGAAACATCGTTTGAAGCATGAAAAATATTTTTTGTAGCATTTTTCTCATTAAAATTTTAGGTCCAAACATAGGGTAAATATTCTAGTATTTGAACAATAATATGTATTACTAAGCTACACCTCATAAGGAGTTTTCAACTCAATCGCTATAGATTGAGAGTGATTCACCAAGTAAGAAGCATTTGCAATTCCTTCTATCTAAAAATATCCGGATAATTCAACACTAGAAAGCCTATGGTCTATACCAAAGTACGATTTATTCATTTAATAACTATGTTTTCAAAATCTTTGGAACAAAACTCTAAACAATTTATCAACAAAAATACACTTTATCAACTTCTCTATATGTTTCTCAATTGTCATCCTCTACTTCTTAAATGTAGCAGAGACATCACTTTTCTGCTAAGAAAAATGCTTTAACTTCCCTAGAGTAACCATTGATGAAAAGTCATCATTTATCTTGCACCTCTTTTAGAGGGCACCAGAGATGAACTTTAAAGATCTAAATGAATGTAATCAAATCTCTTCTTGGCCTGTGAACCTAATTTCCAAAATTGGTTCTTTTATGTTTCCTACTATTTATGAAGTACTTGTCTACAAAGCAAAGCCTATTTGCTCAAAATAGCGAGTCTTTACTCACTTGTATATTTTAAATGCAAGTGCCATAGTTTGTAATTTAAAAATTAGATAATACATAAGATAGAACTACAGCTCCACTTGAAACTATGGAACTATGCAAATGTACAAACTACCACTAGTTTTCTTGCCTTTCATGACAACAAAAGCTCCTTTGGAAACTTCTAATACACCATCAAGCAAGTGTACTTATATCCAAGGGCATTAAGAATATCCATGAATATAAGATTATTCTTTAAATTTAGAACTTGCCTTACTTTTTTTAAAATCCTGGCAATACCATAATGCATTTTGATTTAATTGTCCTACTCCCAGTAACTTTGCAAGCAACATCATTACCTATAAGAACCACTTCACTAAGTTGTTCATATGTAGAAAATTGGGACATATGTGAAAGAAATAAGCCATATATCCATAATCCAGATATCATCTGATCTCAATTTGTCAAAACTAAGAGTATACACATTTCACCAACGCATTTCACCAACACTAGTTTCACCAATTTTACTATTCTCATCATCTAATTCTCTTTCAGTTTCTAACAGTCTTCTTTACACATCCTTCTTCTTACAATGGTTGCATTTAATTGGCTTACTCAGTAGTGATTTATATCTCAATTTGTTGGTATGGGATTTTTTTTCTTTTATCTTCTACCTTAACAACAGGTCTATCACCTTTATTTTCAAATAAACTCAATATAATCTCTTATTTGCACAACAAAAAGTGTCATAAACATCCGTAAACATAATGGTATCTTTATTATATAAAATTGTATCTTGAAAAGTAGAATAAATGTAAGGCATTGAACACAATAATGACAATGCCAAATCCTCATCATTGTATTTCATATTAAGATTCTCTAAATCACTAGCAATAATTTTGAAATTATCAATGTGAGTCTAAATAGAAATACCTTTACCCATTTTGCTAGAATAAAGTTGATGCTTTAGTTAGAAGTTGTTTTTCAAACTCTTTTTCATCCAAATTTCCTTTTAACTTATGCGGCAATACAACCATATCCTTATTTTTCAAAATGTTTTGCAAAAACTCATTGGAAAGATATAATCAAATTTGTGGAACAACATTCTTTGATGACTTTATCTTTCATCTTGATAGTTTAATTCTTAATTTACAACAAAGCATTCTCAAAATTCATTTGTGTCAAAATTACCACCTGATATGGGATAGCCCAGCAGGCTCAGCTCACCAAACTATTGATCTCAGAGAGGGCCCCCGACCCATTTAGCATGCACAGTCCAATGGTGCTTTTGGACTCAGTTGGGCCGAATCACTCGATCATAACTGCCTGGTCAAGTGAATTTTTCTTGATTGTACCTAATAGAAGGCTTCAAGCTATTTTGCCCATTCAACCATCCCTCTGGTTGACCGCCTTGTCTGTTTGATAATTATCGACCAGAGTGCTCACTCTAGCATTGACTCATATCTTTACTGCATTTAATGCTTTGACAACAGCGTACCTCTGTATTAATGGTGCATACCACCCAATATAATCTTTGTCACCAACTTTGGCAGAGAGGCGCACCCCTAAAGTACTATTCACCTCAAAAGGCATGAGATGATGTCACTTAGAATAATACTAAGATGAAAATAACCAATAATCCCTAGACAAGGACATGAGCCCTCTATACTTGATAGGAGCATCTTAGACATATCATCCACCAAGAGAAGACTATAAATACCTCACTACCAACTATATTCCAACTAATGCCATATACACTATACACTCTTACTCTTCTGTTTGATTACCTCATTTCAACTAGAGCTAACTTGAGCGTTGGAGTGCCTTCATCGGGGGCACTTTAGCTAGTTTAGCATATGTTGTTGGTTACAGATCTCAACCCTAAAAGAATATTACTATTAGGTCATTCGATCTCCCTAGTTGAATCAATCCAAACACTATCCTATTCACTAAATACGACTTTCAACCTCATCATTTTGGCATCATCTGTGGAAAATAGAGATTGCAACTGAGAAATGGTAAACACTAGAAGAGCCACATCTGAGAGAGAGGATAATAGGAGATCTACATCTCCACCTCTCCCTCTGCCATAGCAAGGTTCACTTGCTCCATGTCCCAGTGCCCTCTAGGAGCAAGTTTTAATGCTGACCATGCCTCAGCTAATACAGCTAATAAGCAAATAAATCTCTGCTCAACTTTCTACTGCATTAAATAGGCATACCACCGTGCTAGCCCCAACTGGCAGTGCCACTCTATAACCACCTCTACCAGAAGAAAGGTCCTCTTGGGATAGTCATGGTCGCTAGCTAAGAATTCAAGCAGCCATCGGCTAGATGAAAAGCCACCTTTAGACACCCTTATGGGGAGAGGGGGCGACTGGAACTAAAGGAGAGAATCACTGCTCTGTAGACCATCAATGTTCAACCTAATTAAGCCCCACAGTGTGATAAGATCAAACATTCCAGACATGACCAATGCGAAGAAGTGCATAATTCCCCAAATCAGGCAGCCCAGCCTATTTGAGCCCCACAACGCGATAGGGCTAAGTGTGCAGACCTCAATTTGATCAAAACATTATCCAAGTTGATTGGGAGGAGTGGGAAGAAGTCTCCCACCAAGTGTAGCAACTAAATAGATGCCTCAATGAGATCTCGAGGAGAAACACGAAGAGGGTGCCCAACCTAGAGGGCCCCCAAAGGTCTCATTAAGAGAATGGCTCTCTTTTCATCTAGGAGATTATTAATGAGCATATTGCTATCGATGCTAAGGTCTTGATTAGACTTTCATGGTATAATGGCTCAACCAACCCCAACAAACACTTGATGCAGTTTGAGTATATAATGCAGTTGCATGGGCACAATGAATATATCCATACCAAGATATTGGTGATCACATTTTAGGGCATAGTACTTTATTGGTTTGTTAAACTAGAGTCCTCATTGATATACTCTTATAATCAGCTCTATGACAAATTCCTACATTAGTTCGCAAGTCAGAGAAAGGCGAAACTCCCTCATACTCACCTTTGCACTGTCAAGCAAAATGAGGGGGAGTTCCTCTGTGACTTCTTTATGAGGTTCAACATGGAGGTCCTGAAGATAGATAATCTCGGGATCAAGTTTCTAATCAATGTGCTATTCTTGGGACTCATGCACAAGAAATGTGTTAATGCTTTGGTGTGAGAGCACCCAAGGTCGATGGAGGAACTGCTTTATTTGCTAGAGTGATACATGACCCAAAAAGAGATAAACAAGTTGAAGTTCAAAAACTCTAAGGTCAATAAAAAGAAAAATAAGGAGAGAGATTACCAGAAGCACAGAGAGAGAGAGGTTGATCTCCAATAAAGCGCTTACACGACTACACTCCGCTAAATATCCTGAGGAGAGAGGTTCTATTTCCATCTAGCATGATAATCTCCTCAAGAAATTGAGGAAGCTGATGAAGACTAAAGTAATGAAAAAAATTAAAAAAGTATTGCCACTTTCATAAACAAAAAGGGCATAACACAGATGAATGTTTCAATCTCCAAGATGAAATTGAGAGGCTTATCAGAAAAGGCCATCTCAAAAAATATGTGGCTATTGACACTCAAGCTGAAGGGGGGAAAAATGACTGGACTCCCCATAGAGAAAAGTTAGTTAGCCTGAGGAGGGAGGATAAAGATAAAAAACCCACCCAAGAAGATTGCCTGCCTATTTGAGGAGTAACTGATATGATCGTGGGAGGTCCTACTGGGGGGACTCTAAATCAATGAGAAGGTAGACTCAAAAAAGGCTAGAGTCGACCAAAGCCTCATCAATTGAAACAATGTTCCATCTATCGACAAGCATAGAACCCATTTCTTTCACCGATAGCGACTTAGCCCACTTTGAAGGAAAAAATATCAACCATAAAACTAATTTTCCTATGGTAGTCTCCATTGAGATTGCTAAGTTTAAAGTAAAAAAGGTTCTGATCAATAATGGTAGCTTAGCCAGCATTATCTTCCTCTCTACCCTGAAAAGAATGAACTTAGGGTAACTGAAGTTCAAGCTTGTGTGTACCCCTCTGATTGGGTTTGGGGGATCAGAAATCATTTCGAAAAGGTCCATTAATCTCTTGATGTCATTTGGGGAGGTGCTCCAAAGAAGAACTTTATTGGTGAACTATCTGGTGGTCAATGCCACATTTACTTATAATGTTATAATTGGTCAACTAGCCCTCAATGATATCTATGCTATTATCTCTACCTATCATATGAAGATCAAATTCCCAGCCTCAACCGACATAGGTGAACTACTCTGTAACATCAAGAAAACTTGGAGGTGTTACAATATTTCAGTTAAGTCAAGCGAGCAGAAGACTTGACCATAATTGAAGACCTTGGGGGATACCTCTATAGTGGAACTTGAAGAGACCCAAGCTAATAAGAAGAGAAAGTTGGAGGATACTCGAGTGGAGCTCATTGGGGAGTTTAAATAGTTAAGCTAGAATAAGAGAGCTCCGATAAGACAACTCGGATCGACACAGATATGGGTCCCCACTTAGAGTGTTTGATGGTTGATTTTTTGAGAAAAAATATCAACATCTTTGCCTAGAAGGTATTTGACATCCAAGGAATCAACTCCAGTGTGATTGTGCACCGTCTCAATATCGACCTCTGATACAAGTTGATCAAGGAAAAGACGAGGACATTTAATGTTGAAAGGACCTAGATCATCAAGGAAAAATTCAAAAAACTCTTAGATATAGGTTATATTGTATTCAATATTCATCTTGGCTTTGTAATGTTGTACTCATGCCAAAAAATGAGGGACAATAGCATATGTGTAATGATTTTACATATTTAAATAAAGTTTGCCCTAAGGATCCTTACCCTTTGCCTTAAATAGATTTACTAGTAGATTTCACTACTGGTTGTGGTTGTTGAGTATGATGGATGCATTCCAAGGCTATTATCAAATATTCATGGCCCCCAAAGATAGGGATAAAACTTTTTTTATGGTTCCCAATAGAGTTTATTACTTTTTGGTCATGTCTTTTAGACTAAAAAATGCTGGAGCAACTTACCAAATACTAGTCAACTTTATGTTCAAGAATGAAATAGGCAAGTTGATAGAGGTGTACATTGCAACATGATTGTAAAGACGAAAAAGGCCTACGACCATTTGCTCGACCTCAGTCACATTTTTACAATATTGAAAGCATTTGGTCTAAAGTTGAATCCAAATAAGTGTACGTTTGAGGTTCGAAAAGGTAAATTGCTGGATTATATGGCCAGTTAATTAGGTATCAAGGCCAATCCATAGAAGATTCAGGCCATTCTAGACATTGCCCCTTCTCAAATAATTAAAGATGTACAGCAACTGGTTGAAAGGATTATTGCCATTAGGAGATTCATCGCATGATTGGCTGACAAGAGCCTGCCTTTCTTCAAAATTCTCAAAAATGCCAATAAGTTGGGTTTCCAATTGAATGAATAGTCTGATCAGGTGCTGGTTGAGTTAAAATAATATTTTTCCTTATCCCTAATGCTTGCAAAACCTAAACTCAAAGAGGTCCTACACATATATTTAGATATTTTGAAAGTGTCGATTAGCTTAGTCTTGGTCTCGATCAAAGATGCAAGCCATTGATCAGTTTACTGTTGTAGTAAGTCACTCCAAGGACTAGAGCATAACTACTTGAAGATCGAGAAGTTTGCATTGGCACTAGTCACCGTGGCTCGGAAGCTACGCCCATATTTCTAGTCTTATACCATGACAGTGCTGACCAACCAGCCATTGAAGTAGGTGCTATCAAAACCAGATACCTCTGAGAGGTTAACTGAATGGGCCATTGAATTGGAAGAATTTGATATTACCTTTCAACCAAGAATAGCTATTAAGGCATAGGTCTTGGCAGACTTCATTGTCGAACGAGTCGACCTACTTAAGAAAAACAGTGAAGCCCTTGTCACTTGGACTTTACACATTAATGGATTTTTGACCACATCCAGAGGGAGAGTAGAAGTGGCTCTCTGTTCCCTAGCAGCAAAAGGGTATGATTTTGTGATCAAACTTGACTACATAGTTACTAATAATGAGGCAGAATATGAGACTCTCCTCGCTGGAATGAGGATGGCACTCAACCAAGGCGTCAAGCACCTGGCTACGATCACGAATTCCCTACTAATAATAGAATAGTTTAAGGGAAATTTTGAGGCTAAGGATTCCATGATGAGCTGATACTTAGCGGAGGTTAGAAAATTATAGTAGTCATTTAAAAAGTTTACCTCATTCAGGTACCTTGATCTGAGAATGAGTGTGCGGATGCCCTGTCCAAATTTGCTAGCTCAACCAGGGGCACAAGAGACAGGATAATAACATTTCTAATCGTCGATAGGCTGTCAATCAACCTACTCAAGGAAAACTTAGTAGGGAGCATTGAAGAGACAGTCTCTTTGTGGTAAGATCTGATAAAACTTTATTTGAGTCATAGCATAGTTCCCAAGGATAAAAATGAGGCTCGACACCTTTGAGGACACGCTGCCAAATTTGCGTTGGACGAGCTTGTACAATTTGTATAAGAGTTTAATTTTTGGATCGCTCCTGAGGTACTCAGATCCCAACCAGGCTCATGAAGTATTGCAGGATATCTATGCAGATATGCGTGGAAACCATTCTGGGGGAAGATCCCTTGCACATAAAATAATCAAGTATGGATACTTTTGGTTAACATTACTGAAAGACTCTGTGGATTTTGCTCAAAAATATACATCATGCCAAGTTTATTTGAACCTACTGCAGCAACCTGCCATACACATGGTTAATGTTCATATTTCTTTGCCATTCAACCAGTGGGGGATTGAAATTTTAGGCTTACTGCCAAAGTCAATAGATCAACAAAAAGTTCATAATCATGGCAGTCGAGTATTTTACTAAGTAGGTTGAAGTCGAGGCTGTCCCAAAGATAACTGACGCGGCCATCAAGAGTTTCATTTGAAAAAACATCATCTATTATTTTAGCCTACATAAGATCCTTATTTTAGACCATGGGACTCAATTTTAGAGCAGAAATATCAAAAGTTGGTGCGAAGCCTTAAGAATCACCCAACATTTTACGATAGTGGGTAATCCTCAGTTGAATAGCCAGATGAAGGTGACAAACAGAATGATCCTCAACCATTTGAAAGTTAGGATACAAGATATTGGGTTGAGCTGGGCAGACAACCTGTCAGGAGTGTTGTAGGCATACATGATAACTCTCTGTACAGCTACTGATCATAGCTCTTATAATCTAGTCTATGGGTCCAAGGCAGTCATCCCCTCAGACCTTATACAACATACAACTTGAATTATTTACTTTCATTTGCTAAGAAACATATTAGAAAGAAAGCTCAAACTTGAGACTATCAATGATGAAAGGTAAGAAGCTTACAACACCATACAATGCTATAGGTTGAAGATGGCAAAGAACAATAACAAAGGGGTCAAGCTGCACTATTTTATGGTTGGAGACCTCATTCTCAAAAAGGTGGAAGTGTCTAAGAATGTTGGCAAACTCGACTTGAAAGGGAAAGGACCTTATGCCATTTTAAAGGTATCAAAACATAATGTTTCCCGACTTGCTAATTTAGATGGGGATGAGCTCCTTCGCCCATGGAACACTATCATCTTGAAGAAATTCTACATATGAAATCATATTATAATCATCTTCATATTCTATGATATAAATAAAGTTCCAGCAATACTACTACTATGTGTTTGCATTGTCACGGCTGTATCTATCTTGCACCATTCAAGTTGACCCCATAGTTGACGAACAAGCAACTTTACGTTGCCACTCTAAGTTTCAAGTCGACCCATAGTCGATGAATAAGCAGTTTTATGCCGCTACTCAACTTTTAAGTTGATCCCATAATTGATGAAAAAGTAGTTTTATGTTGCCACTAAAGTCTCATGTTAGCCTTGCAGTCAACGAAAAAGTAGCTTTATGCTACCACTAACATTTTGCATCAACCTCATAGTCAACAAAAAAGTAGTTTCACACTATGTAAATTAAATTTCAAGTTGACCCCACAATTGACGCAAAAGCAACTTCACGCTGCCAAACCAAAGTTCTAAATTGACCATGTAGTTGACTCAAAACAACTACATGCTATCAACTCAAGGCCTTTTAGCCCAAGCTATATAATCGACCCAGTAGTCGATCAACAAGTCGACCATAAAGTAATGAAAATTGACTATAAAGTTGAGCAAAGTTGTAAAAATAAATTGTAAAAACAAATTATTAAATGTGCTTCAGCAAAACCATGCGTATATCTCAACTCTAACTAAAATCGACGACAAAGTTGTTTGATTGTCTTACTATATGGTTATCAACTATTTGCCCATACAATTGCAACTAAAAGTTGCATTCGACCAAAAACATATGAAATGGATTTCATTCAATAGCAAAGATACGAAAATGATTTTTCATCCATTGTAATGTTCATTACAATAACATTCTATTACAAGAAAAAAAAAGAAGAAAACAATAAAAATCAATAAAAAATTAGGACATCAAGTCTAGCTCGACCTTGCCTAGCCATCGTTTTGCAAGTCTTTGTTGGGATCTGGCATTATCGAGGCAAGCGATTAAATGGATTGAGCTGGTTTTAAAGGCCTTGTAATGTCACTCAAAAAATTAGTTAAGTGTAGCACGTACTGCACGACGTAGACCTATGCCTCCCTCAGTTCAAAGGTAAGGTCCTCAGCAAAGGCAAACTTATTTACCAATTCAGCCAGCTTGGCCTTGACCTCAGCTTATTTCTATTGGGCCTTAGTCATAGGCTCGATGGGAGCATTTGTTGTAGTATCCTTCTCCCCACCCCCATCAATCGTGCCCTTTTCGAATTCGAGGTAAGGCTATAGCTTTTTATCTAGAGCAGAGCTTATTCTACTTTTGTCTTCTACCTAAAAAATGTAGCCCAGATACTCAAGTTGCTTTACTGCCTTATCGAACGAGTCTCAAGCATCATCAATAGACAAAACCACGCTCACATCTTAGAAAGCCGAGCTTAGCATGAATTATTCTATCACCTCTCGCGGTAATATAGGGAGATATCGAGAGAAGGTCACTCGAGCCTCTTCAAGCGTATCAGTGCGATTGGTTGATTGACTAGAGGAGTAGCTCATTTACATATTCAAGTGAGTTTTCTTTAGTAAGGAGTCCATTCGACTCCTCTCCTCGACAGCCTGTAACAGCTGCTGATCTTTCAAGTTGCTCCTAGAGGTGAGCTACCTCCCTTATTAATTGGTTGACCTGGAGCTGGGATGACTTGAGCTGATCTTTGAGGGTTTCTAAATCCCTTCCCTCTTGTAGCTCATCGCAATCCACCAGTGCCAACTCTGATTGGCAGTAGAAGTGATATCCTAACTGGTTCACTTGAAATAGAGTGTGTTAGTGAATAATGTAACTTTTTGAAAGAAAAAAAGAACTCGACAAAAAAATAGTCAACCTCACACTTGCCATATTGCTATGGTAGGCCAGAGCCCCAAGGGCACCAATTTAACTCAGGTCTATGAGTCTCCATTGATTTGTGGAGAAGAGCCCAGTCACGATCCACTTGAGGGTGTCAGTGCCTATCATCCTCAATTTTATGATGGAGGTCACGTCAATTATCTCCATGGTGGGGTCAAGCTCGAAGTGGGGCGATTCTGGTTGGGAAAGTTGAAACAACACCCTATTGCCACACTTGCCGAACAAGTCATAGCCCATTATTGCCTTTTGCTTCCCCTTGTTTCCCGATGCCTTTTTTAGTGTTGAACCTCCTTGCTCGATCATTTATTTTTTGCCCTGACCTGTGAGGCTACTTCATCACATTTCTCTAGTCGAGCAAGTTGAGGCACATATTTGATTTGGGTACGACAGGGGCAGTGGTTGAGTGGGTCGAGGTGGTAGGCTTTGCTATAGGAGCATCTCATTGAGCAGCAGTCGACATCACTCATCATTCCTTTGGGCTCTTGCCAAAGCCTTTACTCGGCTGCATGCCATTATTTCTTCTCGATCTACCAACAAAAGATAATAGAAGCTATTAGAATTGAGCAAAAAGATAAAATTCTATAGTTATCACACTCGACAAGGATCGTTACCTAGCTGGTCGCCCATAGACAAGTTGACCACAGTTGACGACAGTCCAGCTAGCACCAGACATTTCTCCAAGGTTAGAATCGAGGCCTCTATCTGCCTCAAAATTGACCAGGTCTTGTACAAAAGTGTTGGGCTAGCTGGGCATCTAGTTTTCTGGCATTTCCACATGACCTCTCCACCACCCCCTTGGAATATTAAATTCTCTCGGCCCTCAAACATAAAGAAATGTTTTTGCCACTCCTTGCCATATAAGGAGGAGGGGGCTACTAGAAACTTTCAACGTGGATGCACCGTTAGATAATAGAAGCCAGACTCTTCACTATTACCCAACTTTCGAGATATTGGTAAATGGAACAGCTTTAAAAAGTTGGCAAAAGTGGCTGGCTGGCCAAATGGTCCATTAGCATAGCAAAACTGTAGATGGTGGCAAAATAGTTGAGTAGAAGTTGGGTTACACAGACCTTGAGGCCCTCCAGTAGGTCAACTATGGCTGGTGCAAAAGGAAACCTAAGGCCATACCTTAATCCCTCCTCAAACATCATTATGCATTCCCTTAGAGGTCGATGTATCCTACCCTGAGTCCCTAGCACCAAAAGCTCAAATTCATTAGGGATATAGTACATCTCCTTAATTCGAACTAAGTCAGCAGGGAAAATCTTAGACACTATTTTGCCATAGTGGTCTGAAGTAAACAATCGACCCCATGATGGCTGTACTTTGCTAGGGCCAACATCGCCCTTAGAAGTAGCCCTCTCAATACTCGAGCTATCACTCGATGAGCTATCAGAGGTATTCTTAGGTGCAACCCTAAACGCACTTTCACCCTCAACCTCTGCTTGAAACTATACACCATCAAACCTAGTGTCCTTACTATCAGAAGCACTTGACATCTTTGCAAAAAAAAATGAAGGAAAGCATAAGCTTGTAGAAGAACTTACAGTAGGTAGCTTGAAAACTCTAAAGTGCAAAAAGGATTTAGAGAACTCTGAAAGCAAGAACTTGACCAGAACATATTCAAAAAAAGTGAAAACTGAATGTATCTACCCTACCTATTTATAGATATTTGGATGTGAGAACCTAAGCGGCAATAATAATTATATTGCTACCCCTTAGCATTTCGTATTCTACGATGAAACTGACGTATTAAATGTACAAAATCATCGAAAACCTTGATTGAGTATTCAAAAACCCTGATCGAGAGTTCAAAACCCTAGTTAAATACACATAACTATCATAACTATCATTTGGTACTAATAAAGTACAAAATAAGACACATACAAGAAAAATTGAAGCACAAATTCACATGGTTCATCTAATTCACTATGTCCATAGAGGAGAACAAAAGAAGTTCAATATATTATTAGAGGTGCCAAAAGGCTATTAGACATGATCTTTCAGAGCACAAAAGAAAGAAAAAAAAAGTACAAAAATGCTATTAGAATCATATATTTGAAGCCTTCCTCAAAATTATAATAGGAAAAAAACCCCTAAACAAAATTGCCACCAAGCTACGACTCAAATATTTTTGAGTCTAGGCTCAAATTTGTGATTGGGCGCAGGTGTTTTGTGTCCCAACTTCGTCAATTGAATAGTTGTGTGTAGGCGTAACATAAATTGTTCAAAAGAGTCTTCGAGTCATAAATAAAACACAATAAAAATAAATTTTACTCATGTATAAATTATGTCAAAAATTTTAAAGCTAAGCAAGTTATAACTGAAGCTTAGGAATAATAGAATAAAAGATTATTTGTGAGTGATCGTTTTGGCGTCATGATTTGCTTTGACTTGTTAGCTAAACAAATCCTATTATTTAAGATTTCCCTAGAAGCAATGTTTCCCATTCAAATATTTGACTAAGCAACATAAATGAAGTCAAAATACTGCACTCTTGTTTATTCTTCCATTTAATTAGGGTTATTGAGATGTGACTATTATCGTTTTAATGTGATAAGGATATTACATTTTCAATAAAATTTTAAGATGATAAAAATTTAAAGTGCAAATTTATATGTGTATAGATGCATGTATGTATAGCACGAGAATTATCTATTGTGGAGATAATCTCATTAGAATAAAGTTTATTTTATTTAGTGTGAAGATGAAAAATCCAAGTCAATTTTTAAAAAGATACATTCATCTCCAATAATTTAAGCTTTTAAGTTTTGTATTGCTAAGTCTGTTTGGTTCATTTTTGTGGCTCATTTTCATTTTTATTCGGAGATAAAAAATGAAAACTATCACTTTCTTTTTATTTTCATTCAAAATATTCATATTTTTATTTTTAAACTCATTCTAAACATATTATATTATCATACTATCATATCAATAAAATTCAAATTTTATTTGATATAAAGTACTCAATATTATTTTAAAATTAATAAAATATACATATATTTCTAAAAAATAATTTTTTTAAACATAAAAAATATAATTCTAACTATCTTTTCAACCTTATACATACTTTAATAATTACTTTTCAATAATTCATCTAAACACATTTCTATTTCTACTTTAAAATTATAACTACCTTTTCAACTTTTAAAAATAATTAAAAATCAAAATAAATCTTAAAAAGAAAAAATGGTTGAAAATGAAAATAGGAATTGGAAATAAAATCAAACGGACCGTAAGTGCTAGTTACACAGTGAAACAAATTGTCGTGAAAATAATAATATTGATAATTTATTCAATTCTTATTCACAACTTTATATCGATGGAGAATACATCCGGAAAAATTAGACGAGAGAGTACAATCAATGCTCCCAAGTCACGTCTTATGGGACCCACTTGCCTCACGTGGACGCTCACGTTTTTAACTCGCACCAAGAAATTCGTTAACTGATAAAAAAAAAGAGTGCTCTGTTTCTTTCCCCATCAATTTCTCCTTCCTTTTTTCCTTCTTCCTGCGGAAAATCCAATTCAATTCGTATATGCAAGAAAATGGCTATGCCGCCGAGATCACGATCGGGGCGAACGACGTCGCTCCGTGAATCGGAGTCACGGCTATCCGAGTCGGAGAAGATCGAGGGCGCTGGTAGTTGGGAGACCATTGAGTGGACCAAAGTTGATGTATGTGAATTTTCAACTAGGGTTTTAAATTTTTTGATGATGTGTTGTTTTGCTGTTTGTGGGTTTTGGCAATGGTGTTTTATTGAGCTGATTTTTCCTGTCTATTTTTTTTTTTTTTTGCCTTTAATTCTTTTTCTTGTGTGGTTTTTTGGCAGCCGGTTTTGAGGTCTGTTCCGCAGGGACTGCAGCAGTTCTTTCTTGAAGCGGAGCAGGTCATAGTAGAGGTAAGCCTGAATTTGGATTTGTTGAGCATTTTGGTGGCGTTTCCTCTGAAGAAATGTTGGAGAGTGAATTTCGTGTAATGTGTTGGAATATTTTTCCTAATCCCGATTCATGAAGTTTTTCAATCCTGCCTGATGCGAATGTGTGCATGTACTGCATGCGGGGTTTGAATTTATCTTTATCCTTATCTTTATCTATATTTTTTTTGGTTCCCTCCTTTTTGGGTTGAGGTTGGGGAGAGGGATTTAGAATTGTGTCATAGATGCTGAACTTCCAAAAGAAGATACTATAAGGTAGACAACAATCTTATTTAATCATAAGGAAAGGTTGCTATAATTTGTTTAATTTGTTCATATTAACTATCTATATTTTTATGCTTGTCTTTCTTGAATTAGATAGCACTTCGTATTCGGAGTCCTGAAACTGTCAAGCGGATTATTGGAACTATACAATCTGGACATTAATTGTGATAGGATATAATTTCAGATATCAGAAATATGGCATTTTGATCAAGAAGGATTAGGAGAACATGTGTGAACCTGAGGGTGTTAAATAAGGTATAAGTTGAGATATTTGAGTTGTGACATTTCGGTGAAGGCTAAAGATGGACAAGGAACGTGTCACCTGAAAGTGGTAAAAGGTCTCATTTGATATTGATGAACTTTTACATGCTTTTTGGAACTTTTTAGATAGGTGTTCATGTGTGAATTATATAAACATATGGGGATAAGAAATTTGTTGCTTTTTTTGATCCATTATTATTAATGAAGAGAGCCATATTGTTTTCATTAATTTTCCAATAGCTTTTACTTCATGAAACTCAAATATTATGTTAATTGTACACTCAATAAGCCTAGTCATTACATTAATTGTACTAATCTGCTAAAATTTGACATAATCTTGTCTTGAAGAAACCCACAAATACTTTTGTTGGATGATCTTGTAATTCTCTTTCTAATCTTACATGTTTTATTGCCTATGAGATTCTCTGTCATTCCAGTTAATTCTTGGATTGGTTGAACTTACTTTTGAGTTCATTTGAAGAAACGTGTGCGTTGTTTAGTTTGCTTTTTCCAAATGTTTCCCAATATAGGAAATGGAACTAAAAGTCATGGTTTATTGCCTGAGGGCACTACCCAAAACATCCCAAAATACCCCATCTTTCATTGCGCAAAACAAATACATTCATTATATGTACGTATATAAATATATATCTTACCAAATTACAATTATACATACATAAAAATACTAATATAAAATCAAATTTTCACCACAGTAACCAAATCAAAAATATTGATTTGACATCAGTAGTACAAAATATCTCCTCCAGAAATAAAACAAAACATGCCATTTTCTCCCAAATCTTTAACTGTCCCCAAACAAAGCCAAACATTCATCACATTCACCAAACCCAACTCAATCCCCAAACTTCACTACTACAGAACATTTCCGCCGAAACACCCAAAACGAAACCAAACAAAGCCTTACACTTGCTCTGACTGCTCTAATCTATGAAATGAGGTATTAAGTCAACTCTTCAAGATGTGCTGCAACTGTAACATTTCAATTGAATTTTAACAGCAAAGTTGAATCTTGCATCTGCATGGGCTGAGTGCTGCAGCAAACATGCAATGCAATTCCTTTAATGATGGTTTTAGTTAGTTTCATAATATTCCTAAACTATTTGCAGTTTACTTTTAAATTGAATCAAAATTTTGAAGGAGGTTCCATACTGATCCTCATATGTCCATACATCTATATGTGAACATATATATTGTGTGTCCATGTATACTATAAGCGGACAGACAAAGGCATCAATCCTATTTTGATTCACTTCACATCTCATCTACAATTTGATTACTTGTCTTGAAGACATACTGCTTTTGCATTCTATGCCAATTAGATTGTTTCACATCCTGTTAGGTTTTGGATGGGGTTTGTGGAAGTATTACATGATGTTTTTTCTTTTTCTTTTTCTTTTTCCTTTCTAATGTTAATCACTATTCGACTGGCTGTTACTAGGCATGTGAACACACTCTTGCAAATTTTATCTTTGTTAAAGTGGATGGTGATTTGTCAAAGGGTTTGGGGTACAGGGACTTCGGCTAATTGACTTGAAAAATTACTTCTTCAATCTTCATGCATGCTTGGAAGATTTTTACTTCCCAGTCCTCAAGCCAACCCCAAAATTTGCAAACTTTGGGCCACAACAGCAAACCATCACTCATTGCAATTAATCTGTGTTGTGCATATAAAATGGTCTATAGTGTTTTTGTGTATTACAACCATTGTTATTTGTCATGGATCATATATCCTTTGTTATATGATGAAGCACATTAAGAAATGCCAATAATGCACTTAGCAAATGTTGGATGAGATTTTTAGAAACAATTATGCTGTTCTGTTTTGTCCTTTTCTCCCACTTGAACAACAGAAAGTCTTGGTCTGACTACTTCTCATTATTGTTTCTCTCTTCTACCTTCAAGTGTTTCCTTAAGAGACTATTTGTTCATCTTGTGACTTATAATAGTTTTAGCTGTTTACTTGCTCACTATACTCAGATGATTTTGAGAAATAAAAAGTTTAGCTGTAGTTCTGTTCTTTTATGTCTAAAAACTACAATCTGTGACGTTAACTGAGATTATTGGATTCACCTTCAGGGATATGGCGTTGTTCTTGTGAATATTGATGAGGCAGGAACATTGTTCGTTACAAACTTTCGCCTTCTTTTCCTGGTGAGTAAATGATTGGATGTATCCTTACAGTCTATTTCTTTTTTGAAACATCACAGCACTTTGAGTTGATCTGCCTTGGCTCTCAAAAATCTGAGAGTCTGGAAAACCGATGCTTCTGTTTATTTCTGTGATGCTTGAAAAGGTAAAGATGAATAAGTAGCTATCCCTTTTCGCATTAAAATTAAAACTATTACCATAAAGATCGATTATATTATACATTTTATTACTTAACTTTGAAAAAACAATATTTTGCTAATTCATTGTATTTCTCCTGTGGAGATGAAGTATAGGCATTCCCTATGTTAAAATATTTACTGTGCATATGAAGTAGAGGTATCCCTATGTTAGCATTTTACCATGGATACATCTAGGAAGGACTTTCCTTTGAGGACTGCTGCACATGCATGATTTCATCAACGAAATGCTTTATAGCTCCCCATGTAAGTAAAGAAATCAGTTTGTAAAAGAATCTCTCTGAATAAGCATACAGAATGGTACCATTGGTAAAATTAGAAGTCAAAATTTCTCCAATTTGGACTCCTCTTGAATGAAGTGTCTTGTGGAGAGTGAGCAATGCATTTATGTGATAAGATGGCTAAAGTTGAGATAATTCCTCTGGGCAACCCAAAGATCCATTTTGTTCTTATTAATAACTTTTCTTTTCTTTCTAGATGAAAAGCTTAGCCATGTCTGATTTTGTTGCCGGTCTGTCATGTCTGATGCCAATCATTGCTCAGTTTTGTCAGGATTTTAGTCTTGAACTTATTTGGGATCAAAATCTGCTGATACCTACAGCTTATGTTTGTTGAACATTTCTTTCACACAAATTAAGAAAGGGCCATGTACACCAAGAAGAGCTAGGGTTGGACATTTAACATATACATGTAGAAGTCTATCAGATTAAGTCTCTAAAGGTGGTGCCAATAAAGTTACCTTCTAAACCTTGCTAAACCTTGAGATGAGTAAGGAGATGGCCAGAGTTTCATACAACCACATTTGAACCTCGTGTTGCTGAACTACTGATATCTTCACCAAGTGGACTTTGTGTAGTGTTTTGCAATTAACTCTTTAGCAACTCAATTCTTATTCATACTCAAATCTTCTCTTTGTGCTTGAAGAATCTGGAAACATTTCTAATAGGCAGTTTTCGAGAAATTGTATTTATCAAAAGATTTTCTTTCTTGTATTCTATTGCAAATCAAATGGAGACTTTATACTTACTGGAGTTGAACTGTTCCTTTCTAGAGCGATGGATCTAGAAGCGTTATAGGACTTGGTACTATACCGTTGGCAACAATTGAAAAATTCAGCAAAATTGTAAGTTGTATTTGCTTGAATCAGTGTTCTGTTTCTTTCTTAGTTGTACTTCTTTTTTGATGCAGAAGTGACTAGCATCTATTACTCCTTTTCCTCTCCCTCCCTCTCTGTCTTGCACATGTGTGCGTGTCTACGTGTCTTTCTAATCACTCATTAGCTACGGGGAATTTCAGCTCGTTTTATTTATAATATATAGTGGGAGGGATGGAGGATACCCATAGATGCAGACATGTGCATAGATGTATAGGAAAAAAGGATAGAAATGCATACAGGTGTGCGCACATACATGTGCATCTAAACATATTCATTTGTATACAACAACCTCCATGCGTGTATCTGGACATGTCCCTATTTTTACAACCCTACCTGCTAGCAGGGCCGAGTATTTTGTGAAAGGAGAGCCTTTTTTGAATCATGAATGTCCTTGATTGTGCATGTAAAGCTTCTGCCTTCTAGCAGTTTGTTCTGATCTGTTATTTTATATGCAATTTCTGATAGGTTTTGTGATTCCTTTTCTTGGTTAACAAATAAATTTAGTGACAGTTTTTCTTTCTTTTATTTTTCAGAAATTGTAGTGGAGTGCTAGGGCAATTTTGTTTTGTTATCTTGCTCTTTGCTTGCTCCAGCTTACAGGGCATGTCGGATAACCATCTCTGAAGAAATCAATTGAATTATCTGGTTGCTTTATTGTTGTTTTTTCTTTTCCCTATATAAGAAATACCTGTTACTGAAGAAGGGTCACTTTATTTTACTGGCTACAATGTGAAACTTATATTATGTAGTTTCTGATAGTTTTTGGGATTCCTTTTCTAGGTCAATAAATAAATTTAGAACATTTTTTTCTTTCTTTTATTTATCAGAAATTGTGGTGGAATGCTGGGGCAATTTGTTTTGTTATCTTGCTCTTTGCTTACTCCAGCTTTAAAGTCACGTAGTATAAATATCTCTGGAGAAATCAATTGAATTGGCTGGTTGCTTTATTGTTATTTATTCTTTTCCTTCATGAGAAATACCTCTTATTGAAGAAGGGTCACTTCATTTTACAGGCTGCAATGTGAAACTTATTTGTTTGTTTGTTTTGTTTTGTTTTACTCCAATATTCTTTCTTCTTTTCTTTTCTTTTCTTTTCTTTTTTTAATGGAGTTATCTTGAATAGGTGCCATATCTCTGCTACAGAAACCTTCTCCAGCACCACCAACATGCTTTTTCTCTTTTTTCCATGCCTTCTTCTATTGCACTGTATTAACATTCCTACTTGTTCTCCTCAATCCTATTTAATTTTGCGCTTGGCAGTGTTCCTAGAACTTGTATTTTCCATATTAAAAATTAGAAGAGATATCACTCTTTCCTGTATAAATCAAGCAGAATCCTGAGCCACTTGGGAGCTGATCTCTTTTAAGCCAGTTGGCCTTCTTAGGATCCTCAATAAGCTTGATATCTTTCTAGGCGGTGGTGGTCTTTGCTAATCAAATGGTGTGTTAGTTTAAAGGATGAGTTACATTTTTTGTATTCCTTCCATTGAATGTAATACTTAGATGGCTTTTCTGAATCAACTAGGCACATATCATAGTTTAAGGAGTATAAGTGAATGTGCATTAGCCAGTTCTCTAAAAATGAATTGCAAAATTTTGGAACAGCTTGAACCTTGTATGGCCTTCAGCAGTTTAGTTGTTCCAAGTGCACAATTCTCAACTTCACATTAATACTTTCTTGTACTGAAAAGAATAGGAAACATTTCATGTTATTATAGCAATCAAAATCTTTCTTGTTGAAGGCTCATGTGTGTTTGGAGCTAGGATAGATGAGGAAGATAGATTTGATAGATGATATCATCATTTTGAGGGGGTTGCTAGAACAACTTCATTTAGCAAAAGGAGTCTTTGAGGCAGTGGAAATTGCCTTTCTGAGTTGAAACAATGTTGCTCTTATTTCTTTTCATTGCACCATCTGGTTCATATAATTGCAACTGGGATTTTTGGTGCTATGATTAATTAACTTGAGAGTAATTTCTTCTTTATAATTTTCCATGGACACTTGTCTTTTACAGACGAAGTTACTTGGCTTATATTAAAATTTTTAGCATTTCTTATATTTGTTCAGTTTCCATTCCTGTAATGGATTTATAGAAGGTTCGTCAGAGAAATAAACTGGTGCTAGCTAGCCTAAGAGGGTGCCTGTCGGGTGGTTTGTGACAATGAACCAAATTTAGATGTCAAATGCATATGAATGGTCCCATGTCGATACTTTGCTTAGATAGTCTGGACTCTTGCTAGATTATGCTGATGCTGTATGTCCTTTCCATAGGCAAGTGGAAAAGAGAATGCTAGCATTTCTCTGAGTTGAAAATTATTGTCAACCCCTCTTACATCTAAATGGTTTTCTGTCAGTTTCTCTGAGAGGCATTTAAGAACTCTGTCCTCTGCCATTTGGAAAATTGGCTTCTATGAGATGGAATTTTTGGTGGCCTGATTTCTAGGTTTCTCTTTTAACTTTGGGGATTGCTGATTCTTCAATTATCCATTTCTGAGAGTACTCCAAAATTTCTACTTGCGTTGTGAAAATGCAATGCTTTTTTGCATCCTTTTAATGTAGTTATGCTGTTCATCGGCTTGCTCATCTTACTACTTTATGTTACCTTTTTATTGAGTTAAGCAGCCTACGATACTTACATGATGCTGATACAAAAATTTGAGTTCTGATTATTTTTCCTGGCTGAAGGTTATGAAGCCTTCATCAACACCCCGGCAGGTTGATAGGACTCCATCACAACGATTGCTTCAGGTTGTTGGTATGCTTCTCAATGTCCTTGTCCAAAACATTAACGTATTCATCTTGTTATTATGAGTATCTGAATGCCCTCCTAAGAATACCATGAAAGATCATCAAGGAATGATCCATTTCTAATTGTTTGTGGTAAATGGATCAACATATTAGGAAGTGTTTCTGTTGTCCCAAAATAATACCTGTTGGTTAAAATTGAAAACAAACCCGGTTGATATTTATTTTTCTTTCTATCACAGTGGTTGTGCATAATTGCTGTGTGATTGGTTGCATTAAATTTCCTGATTCCTATTGTGATCTACAGGCAAAGATATGAGGATCATTGTCTTTGGCTTTCGGCCTCGGACAAAACAGGTAAGTCATCCTAGATTTCGAGAGTTCATTTGTCTGATTTTCTGAACATTGCTCCTATGATGGTATGCATATTATCTTCTGATATTTTGGCCTTTTTGTTTGATCTGATGAAGATTGGTGGGTAATTCTTTTTCTTAAAGTCTAACAGTAAAACACATAATACTTTGCTAGCATTTGGTATGTGGACCAAGTCCAGTAACTGTGGATTATTTTTAAGAAATCTAGTTAATTTGCAGTGCAACTAAGTATTTTGTATACTGTAAAGAAACCATCTTGTGGTGGAATAAATTGGAGCTTAGTTAAAATGCGAAGCATCTGGTGCCCCAATTATGATCTTGGCATTTAAAGATTATTGGCATAAACAAAAAAGTTGTTACCATTTTGCGGCCCTTGTCTCAAATATCTGGTCTCGTATAAAGGTTTTGTTGGTTAACCTTTAATCAGTGAAATTACTTGATCTAAGTCTTTCTTCAATGTAGATCAAAAGTATCGATAACTATTATCTAAACTCATCATAAAAAAGGTCATGTATGAAATTAGGATTGTTTGTTGGGGCTGTTAAAATCAGATTTTGGAAACACAACAATTTGTGCAAACATTGTTATTGGCCAAATTACAGTTATGCCTTCAACAATCCATAATGTTGTAAAAGAATCCGTTGACATGCTTACTAACTCTGCTTCAGACAATCGAAAAACCTGATTACTAAAATGCGAAATAATCTGTATCAGACAGATAACGTTTTAGAAAATTTAATGTTAACAAAGTAATCCGATTAAATTTAAACTTCACCACAACCTACCTGATTCTAGAACTCTTCGAAGTGTTTGAACTAAAGCACTGCTCTTTTTTCTCTGTTTTCCTTTCTGGTTATATGAAATTCTGGAATTTTTCTTGCTGTTGCTTTGAACCATCTTGACGAATACTGGCATATTTCTAGTAATATCTGAAGATGAGCACGTTTATTATGAGTTTCCAGTTGCGTGTATTTTGGTTAACATTGAGAAAATTTATGCAATTTTTAATTAAAAGGGAAAGCTTATTGGGTATATAGATCTTCCTGCTTAGTCCCTTATTGGGTGTATAGATCTTACTGCTGAGTCCATATTCATAGAATGTACACTATAAAACTTTGGATACTCTCTGGGTCATGATAAATTTATAAGTTAACTTTCTCATGGATCTGCAGTATCGCTAGCTTGGTTCAGGACTTTGTTCTTGTAAGAAGATGCAAAAATATTTTCTGCCTTAAGAGCCCATGGTCTCTTCTATCATGAAACAAGGTGTAAACTGTGACTTTACGACTTAAAAGTTATTATGGTTTAGAATTTTAGGTTTTGGCTACTGTTTTATCAGCAAAATAGCTACTTCACTGTATAATTCTCCTGTAATCTTTTTGGGCACATGAAATTTAAATTTAAGAGTTGTAATTCAAAACATAGGGAGCAATGAAAGTTTGCCCCATCTTTGGATTTCCTACGATCGAAGTGAAAAATTGCAGAGTCAAATCCGACTTTGCAGTTTAACTGTTGGATTTGGTTTAAGAGCCGGGCAACTAATTTGACATTTACCCCCGTTAAGCATCCCAATTAGTATTTAACCTTTTTGTTGTAAAAGTTCTCCAACTGAGGCTGGAAATTAATCTTCAAAATCATGTGTTTGACAAGGTAAACCTGATGTAAGCAATGGTGATTTTGCAGAGGCGTGCCGTTTACGATGCACTATTAAGGTGCAGTAGGCCGGCTAGACTTTGGGATTTGTATGCTTTTGCCTCTGGACCTTCTAGATTCAGTAACATAAGCCCTAAGGTGCGGCTATTGAATGAGTACTTCCGGCTTCTTGGACTAAGGTCACATTCTGCTTCCTCTGGAGCAATTGAAGATGGCTCATTTGCATTATCTGGTGACTGCTGGAGAATAAGCAGTGTGAACTCTAATTACACAATGTGCCCTACTTATCCATTTGCATTGCTTGTTCCAAACTCCATCAGGTAAGTTGAAGCTTGCTTTTGTTTTCACCTTTGAAGTCACTGCAGGAAACCACACTGATGCTTTGTGTTGGTATGCATCACATCTTTGCTTGGTCACTGTTGTCAGTGACATAGAAATACAGCAGGCTTCTACCTTTCGTGCACGATGTAGGTTGCCTGTAATTTCCTGGTGTCATCTAGGTACGTGTTAATTCAGTTTTCAAATGAACGTTTTTATTTTGACATTATTTTTGAAGTCAGTTTGACTGATGAGCTGTAGAAACTGGAGCTGTTCTTGCGCGTTCTTCACAGCCACTGGTTGGTCTCATGATGAATGTGAGAAGGTGAGTTTTGTTTGACTAAAATCATAGATTGTGGTTGCAGTGCTGAGTAGAGAGAGTTAGCTTGTAATATCATTTCTCTTTTTTATATGATATCCTGAATCCATACATCTCTGCAGCAATGCTGATGAGAAACTAGTTGCCGCACTCTGGACTCAAGTTCCCGGAGTTAAGGAACAACGCAGGAGGTGATTCTTCTCATTTAGTTTAGAGTTCAGTATTAATTTTGAGGTCCTCTTTTTTGTCCTTAAGACATTTTTGGTTCTTTATCGGTCTTATTTTGTTTTGCCTCTACCTTAATTATTGTGTTAATTAAGCAACTGAACTGCCCAAAATTTGTAATATAGCTTGAGATATTAACATAAACTGTTCCAGTATCTATATCTGAAAATCATTCTACTGAAGCATTTTTTTTCCCTCCCTTTTAGGAAGCTATATATCGCTGATGCAAGGCCTAGGAAAAATGCTCTAGCTAATGGAGCAATGGGTGGTGGATCGGAGTCATCTGCCAATTATTCTCAATCTGAGGTCAGTCTAAATTTAGCGTTGTCAATTGTGCCCCTCAATGTCAGCAGTACTTCTGTTTTTGTTGTTATTTTTTTTAGTTCAGATTCCCTGTATTTGAACTCTTTTCAGATAGTCTTTTTTGGGATAGACAATATTCATGCTATGAGAGAGAGCCTTGTTCGGCTTAGAGATTACGTGGATACTCATGGTGCCAATTCATCTGATGGAATGTCTTCATTTTTGGTATGATTTTGTAACCTAAAGATCTTGCTGCTTGCAAACAATGAGATTCTGTTTGTTCTTATATGAAAAATTTATGCCAAACTTACTATATGTGGCAGGGTTATGCTTTACATTTGGTGACTAAAGCTTTTTCACTAATTTACTTTTTTCAGTTACTCTTTAGGCAACTCTCCTAATATTGTCGCTGTAATCTAATAACATGTTATGCTTTGTGCAATCTGGGATTGGTTGCTTTTTCGGTCTTGAAACCAGACACCAATATACCAGTTGGAGCATTATATGTGGCAAGAAAGTGGCTGGTTAATTATATAGTTTTAGATGCTGCATTATGTTAGTCTATTTGTACCTTTAATTGCATAAATAACTTCACCTACAATTTATGCAAGTCTGCCATGTCCAATTGATCTTTCAGCTTTGAACTTTTTGATTATTGTATTTATTGATATAGAACCATAATATATTGGTGTGTTGTCTAAGTAGGAGGATGAACAACATCTGCTCCACCTTTTGAAGAATGAGAAAGAGCTATTTTATGGTGAACAACAATTGTTTGGACTTTACACAACTCTCAAACTGACCAAATGTGATCACTAAATTATAGAATTCTGGTTGGATGATGAATCTAAGTTATTAATTGACTTGATAATCTGGCAGCTGAAAATAGTAGAGTACACTATAGATCCCCAAACCCAGCACTTGTTATAACTTCTCAAATCATATGTTTGTTGCTTAGTGATACAAAAGCACAACAACTTGCGAAGCCTAAAAATGACAAGAATGCCTTCAGGTCCGAAGGCAGGTCTCTGCGATGCACTGCTCTGAGAGTTTGTGATTTTGTTTTCTAAGCCAGTTATCAAGTTTTCCTAACAACCTGCCAGTCTCTAAGTTTGCTTATGTCACAAGTCTGCTGGAACAAAGTCTTTAGTGTTGTATATATTTCCGATGCCATTTGCAGCATTGCAGATATAGAATTGATGCAGATAGTTGTAGTTTTCTATCTCAATCTGAGATGGTTTTTTCATTTTATGCTTCGTCATCCTATTCATCTCTTGGTTTGTAGATTTCTGCAGCCACATCTCTATTTCTCAGCTCTTAGAGTCTTCATAATTATTTTTAGTTCAGTTGAAAAATTCACTTCCATAAAAATTACCTGCCCTCAAAACAACAGCCCCCTGTTTCCCGAAATTCAGCAATTGAACCTGACTCTACACTCAACTTCCCCTGAATGACACTCTAATAGTGCTGTGTGAATGTCTTTCATACATGGATGCATTTGTCTACAAAATGAGCTTTTTAGGTGAAAGTTTCAGTTATGTATTCTTTTTGGTCAAAGGCTTTTGTTAGATTTTAGAAGAATAAAATTTTATTACCTTTGTACTTCTCGTTATTGCTTTATTTCAGTTTCAGATGTTGTGATAACTTGGTCCATGGGCTATCCATACATGATACATGGTCATGGGATATGATGTCCGCCTCTCTTGTAATTTATAGCTAGAGTTAATATGAACTTTAAGGAATGATTTTTGGTCTATCTGCTGATAATTAGTTTAAATTTTACTTGTCCTTCTTACTTTTTCCTTTTTATTGATAGAGACATGGTGGATGGACTTGGGGAGGAGGTAATCTTAGCAGTATGTCTGCGTCAGTCTCAACCCTTGGGGACAGCGGTTGGTTGATACATGTTCAGAGTGTTTTGGCTGGTTCAGCGTGGATTGCTGCTCGTGTTGCTCTGGAGTCAGCTACAGTGCTTGTTCATTGTAGGTAAGGTATCTTGTACGTTACTCATTGATCATTGTGATTGACAGATCGTGCCTTGATTTTGTTAAAAAGTGGTGGAGCTTTGTTTTCTTATCAGGAATTCTTGCACCACCTATAGTAGAGACTCATCAAGAACATTTATTATCTAACCTGATGATTTGATGCTCACTTCCTTTCATGTTGGTGTTATTTGTTTTCATTTAAGTGGTGAATGATTTCTGGGTTTAACATTGGCTAAGGTGCATTAGTAGTAGTTATAATCACTAACTACCCTTAAGTATACATACGAATCATAGCGCCCACTTGGTTTCATTTTCCAAGGCCCTTTTCACATTTTTTACTATTCCAAAAATGAAATACATCACTTTTTACCTATTTTCACTCCACATCATTTTCATTTTTATTTTCAATACACATTTCCCAATAATCTATTTATTTTCTCCCAATGACCTATATATCTTCTCTCTCTATTCCATTCTAGTCTCTCTCTCTCTCTCTCCACCTACAACCTACTAAACCCATTATAATCATTACTTTTCCAATTCATCCAAATACAAATTCATTTTCAACTCATTTCCACTAACTGCTTTCCAACATTTTGAAAATGATGGAAATGAAAATTGTAAACGAAAATAAAACCAAATGGGCTGATAGTATATGTTAAGATGTGCATATTTGCTTTTAGATAATTACTTAAATGGTTCACAGTAGAGATGAAGATATATGAGAATAAATACAAGCTACACATGTTAACAAGTTTGCTGGTAAAATTTTGTGCTACCTTCGCATAAAAAATTGTCAGACAAGGCCATGTAATAAAAAAGATGAGGTAGAAATATCACGACAGATTTCACTCTCTAGTGTGGTAAGAGCATGTTTCTGACTAGGACGCTCAGTGGACATTTCTTGTATGTTCCATTATTTTGATGTCACATGTAAGATCCATGTTTATCAACCTGGCCAGGAGGTCAACCAGATGAGTATACTGGGTTTCTGGTTCAACTTTTGTGGACTGGTCTAATTGTTGGGTCATAACTTATAAAAAGATTTTCATTAGGACCCTTATGCCTTAGTTATGTAACAGCAATACATAGGATTGGATGTGTCGTAGGTTCTCCCTAGATTTTAGTAACTAAATATACAATTGTATCTTAAACTTCCTGTGGAGATGTTCCACAAATTTAAGTAACATCAGATTTTCAACATCTGCATTTTCTTTTTGAATAAGAGATGATTCATTGGGTGGCTTCATTATAAACACATGTTCTCTCCATCTCAAGGTTCTTAGGGAAAGAGTCGGGATTTGAAATTTCTGACATGAACTTCAGATATGCTCTGTTGTAACTGGTGTACATGCATACGGAAGAGGTTGACTATCGCACTTTTCCAAGTGGTACAAAAAAGAATTTTTAATTTATGCAATTACGGATAGTTTAGAGAAAAAAGCAATTGCCTTGGTAAATGTTTATCTATTTTCAGACATCCTGCCATCAAGGATGTGGGAGTAGAAGATGCTGCTTTTTAGCTAACGTCCAATCAGTTTGGGAAGATGATTTGTTTGTTTGTGGAAACTTTTATCAATTAGGTCCCCTGGTTATGAAATTGATACTTGGATAGTTGGATGGTTATGTATGAGTTTCTAATAAAAATTGTTCTTTAACCCATTGCCTCCTTAACTGCTACTAAAGAACTATCTTGTTTGCAGAACTTGGCATTTTCTCCGCGACTTGGAACTGAAGCCCTTTGTCTTTTGATGTATTTAAAGTGATTTTAATTTGATTTGTTGAGCCTGAGATTATCTTTTGGCTAATTGACTCTAGCATTGATGTTTGCTGTGTATCTATTTTCCATATATATATATATATATATCTCATTTAGCTTTCTGTGTGTGGTGCCTATAACTTTTTATCAGATACTCATCAACGTTAAACTGCGTCATATCTGAGGATATAGTTTGTACTCTTTGCTAAAATGTTAAATGTTCACGTCCTATAGCATCTTATCTTGCTGTATTATGAGAAATGACAGCCTTCTGCTGTTTCAATTAGAGCATTTGGCAACTTTGTGCCCTACAAGTGTCAAAAGTATTATCATCTGAGACCAAGGACTACCTGTTGGTTTGATCTTTACTAAATGTTACATGATTATGTTTGTAGTGATGGATGGGATAGAACAACTCAGTTGGTTGCCCTTGCTAGTTTGTTGCTTGATCCATATTACCGGACGATCAATGGTTTCCAGGTACAGGTTAAATACTGCTGTATCTCCTTCATTTGGCCATTGTATGATGGCATTGTTTTTCATTTATATTTATTTATTTATTTATTTATTTATTTATTTTTTGGTTTGGGGGGTGGGGGTGGCAGAATAGGTTGGTTTCTATATCCCTGGTAACAATTTCGAGTAGCTTTATGATGTCTTACGGGCATTCCATGTGGTAGCTTTCATATATTTGTTATTTTATCTACTTTGTGACTTGCATTAGTCAAATTGTAATAGATGCGATTATTTTTAATTGTATTATATCTTTGTTTATTGTATTTGTTATAATGATGTTTAGAGGCTAAGATATGCTTATTTCTGAGAAAGATGTTAGCATTAGTTACAAGGTGCAATCTTTTCTCCTAAATCAGGTATTAGTGGAAAAAGATTGGCTTGCATTTGGTCATCCATTTTCAGATCGTCTGGGAATTCCAACTGTATCTGGAAGTGACTGCCTCCCTGGTGAATTACTACGACAGTCTTCCACAGGGAGCATCCCTTCTTCGCCAATGCGCCAATCATCCGGCTCATTCACATCTCAATCTACATCTTCACATGCACAAAATAATTTCTCGCCCATCTTTTTGCAGGTACATGTACTAGAATATCCATTGCTGCAAGCTATACTAAATTTCGTGTTGACTGTTTTCTTCCCTACCTGCTTAAATCATAATTATAAACCTGCAGAATGATCTGTAGCATCAGTCTCATAAATGATTGTAGAGGGATGTAATCATCTTAGTTGAATTATTTTGAATAATTCTTTCTTGTTAGTGTGATAACAAGTGGCATCAGTTTTCTGTAAAGTAAGTGCAGCTGCAAAGCATGTTCATATTATGATTCTTGGGATGGTGATCGACTGACCATATTCTATGGATAAACTTGATAGTAGTCATGATATGATCATCAAGGCTAACATTGACTTTATTCTTTGAAAATCAGCTCACGTTTGCTTGGGTACCCTTATTTAGTTGTTGGTTAGTAAATAAAGCTACATCAACTAGTTCAACACATAATGTGGAGAGTGAAGCTGATGTGATAACAAGTTTGAAAGAATATTACTTTTACCAAGCTGTCTATAGCGAAGTTACAGTTCTGAAGTTATTTTTTGTTTAAAAGTTTCATTTTAAGTTGTTATCAGAATTGAATCCTTATTTAAACGTGTTGTGGGCTTCATCACAGTGAAGCACTGTTTAAGGAGTTTGTCATTGAAAAATTTAAACTAATACTATGTTGTTTATCTCTCTTTTTTGGCCACTGATTCCTCTTTTACAATTTCTGAAATTGTCCTACAGTGGGTTGATTGTGTTGCACAACTGCTACGAATGTATCCTTTTGCCTTTGAGTTCTCGTCGGTAATGCACCTTCATTTGATGCATCAAGAGAAAGCTAATTCTTCAACAGTCAGCTCTAATAATGCTTGGCTACTCTTATTTTTGGCACTGCAGGTTTTCCTAGTAGATTTAATAGACTGTGTGCTTTCCTGCCGTTTTGGAAACTTTTTCTGCAACAGGTATAGGTCTTTACTTGCTAGTTCAAACTTCAACGGTAATGTAATCAGTATTTTTCTCTTCCCTGCAAATTTGCCACCCATATATATCGTGTTTTTGTACTTTATTTGTTTGGCATCAAATTTTCTTCTCAGACAAGGCAAAAAATGCAAAGCATAATTTCTGCAACTTAGGAAAGTCTTTTCTAGACATACGTGAGGCTTACCCAGAAACTAAAGGCTTCCTCGTTGGATCTTCTACAATTCTACAACTTTTTAAGGTTCAGTTTCCATGTCAACTTCTGGAGAGCAACAATCTATAACGAAAACTATATTTAGGATGCATTCTGCCTTGCGTCAATCATCTGTAGATTTGGGTACCATCAGTAAAGCTACTTTTTTCTAATTCCACTTGTGTAATACTCATGGATGTGTGGAGAGATCATTATATCTAGTTCCATCTTGAGTAAAACCACAATCCACAGCCACGCAGATGATAGTGGCCTTAAATAGTCACACTGGCCTAAGATATAGAAGTCCGTATCTGGCCTTTTGGGTGATGCACAAATTACAGAACATGGAAATGAACTCTTATTAAAGTACTTTTATCAATTTGGAATTCCTTGCTAAAAAGTTGTGTAATTGGCTCTTTGGAACTCAGTGAGAAAGAAAGGCAGCAAGCTGGTGTGTATGATGCCTGTGGATGCATGTGGATGTATTTAGCTGATTTGCGGGCTTCAGATAGAAGTTCTCATGCACATTATAACCACTTGTACGATCCATCAAAATATCAAGGTCCAATACTACCTCCAGCTGCAGCTTTAGCCCCAACACTTTGGCCTCAGTTCCACCTTCGATGGGCTTGTCCATCCGAAGCCCAAGCAGGTGAGGTTGAAGCGCACTGTAGGAACATGGCTGAGAAAATCTCTGAGTTGCTTAAGGTAATTGAGACATTAGGCTTGAGGGATCCAGGCCCTTAATACTCATTCTTTTCTCTCTTCATGTCTTTTGTGCGAATGTGTGCCTGTGGGTGGTGGAAATATATGCCATTTTTGTTTGTCCATCCTTGACATGTATGTACAAATTTCTGGTTGAAGAAATGAGCAGGGCAAGTCAGGTGTGTGCAAAAGCCAGTATAACCAAACCAAACTGAGATTTGGTTCTTTGGATCATTTGGTTCAATTTGGTCTGAAACCACAAAATGATATTGGTTTGGTTTAGTATGTGGTTTTAAATTGACCAAACCAACCAAACCATATTAAACCTAAAAATAATAGAAAAGGTAATCAGCAAGCTATCCATGGATTAAAGATAATATACTTTCTTTTCAGAGGAAAGTATAGAAATTCAAAAACAGTTTTCTCCCAATCTCTGGCCAAGCACCCCCACCCATCCTGTCCTCTCCCTCCCGCCTTTACTTTTCTAGCTCCCCCTTCTTTCTACACATACACAAAGTTGTACAAGGAAGTAAAATGTGTTGCAAGTGAAAGAGCATGTATTTATGTATGGTAACGGGCAATGGACGGTGAAAGATGTTTAAGAGGAAATAGACCATTAGTTTTAAGTGACATCTCATCAGCTTCTTTATCAACAGTTATTCATTCTTATTGAGAAGATGAGAACACCATTTACATGGCATAATTTTGCTTATCATCATCTAAATAAATTTTAGTATTATTCTGTATGGGATTATAAACCTTAAGAACTATAAAGCTTTAGAAAATCTATCAAAATAAATAGAAATAATTTTCTATCTTGTTTTGCCTAATATGACATGTGTAAGTGATGTGATGTGTTTCTAAGGACGTTATTTGCCTCGTGTTTCACCAGAAAGATGAAATGTATGTGAAATTTAAATTTCATCGAGTCTGCGTTTGTTTCTAATTTACAATTTGACGTGCAAAAAAGAATTATAAAAGGGATGATTCCAAATCTAATTAAGCTTGTTGACTTATTTAATTAAACATTTGAATGAACGTGAATCATTTCAAAACTATACTAGCTTAGACTTTACTAAGCAAGTCTGGACTATCAGAGTAACTGTATTATATTCTACAACAGTGTGTAAAGTTCTAGTAATTGATGATCTTTAAACTATGAAACACTAACATCTCTTCCCGCTGGCCGTGGATAGCTATCATTGCTAGTCCTGGTTATATTGTCGTCCATAAAAACTCATTCATCCCAAGTCTAATTATCTATATATATAAATAGTGACTATGCTGCTGCTTATTAAGTTATATCAATTATTGATGGTTTCTAGTTAATTTTTATCGTCTATTATTCAATTTATTCTTTATGGTTTATGCCATGGACCTCTCTATATGGTAATCCTGTATCAGTCGGCAAAGCACACTTGATATATGTGGGAAAAAAAAAATAGATAAAAGAATTCTGATGAAAATCAATTAAATAAAGGTGAAAAATTGATGAAGAGTATTTTGGAATAAAAATCAATTTCAGTGAAAGGTGAGAGAAGAGAAGAGAAAGGGGAGAAATGAAAGAGTGATTGAGCAGAATGTGATTAAAAATAGAAAGAAAATAAGGAAAGAATAGGAAACATGTGAGAAGAGAGAGAATTGAATTGCATGCCAGACCAAAACTGGCTACCCTACCAGACAACTGTTTGGCCTTCTTCAATTCTGTATTGTATAGGTCTTAAATGCCATCACGGGATTATATTGTTTAAATTATCTCTAGGTACATCTTAATAACTATTGATACAGGTTATTCTATTTCTGAAATTCAAGAAAAACCTACTTAGGAACTATGATATGTAAGATACAATCCGAAATAAAATAATGAACTTCATACATAGCTTCATTGTAGTTTGATTTCAACTTTCCAGTTATATGAGAGATGTAAAGGTTCATGCTTCTGTGATAGTATGGTTGTAATAATATGTACAAAACACACGCAACTAGCTTGTTTCCTCACATACTGTTGGGGCAAGGCCAATGTAAAAGTAACGTAGCCGCTCTTTTTTATTACTATCCATGAAGAGTATTCTGATAATTGCAAATGTTGGCAGGCAAAAGAGTTGGCAGAAGCAAAACTTAGAGAAACAACAGCGACCATGGAGTCTTTAACAGCTGAGTTGCGGAATGAAAAGCTGAGCAGCAGCTCAGCCAGGGATTGGGCTAGGAGAGCCAAAAAAGAAACCACAGCAATAAAAAGGGCAATACAGTCACTTGGGTGTAAGGTTCAGTTCTCGGAAGATGGTGATTGTGCTGTTGGTATTGAGAACAATCCAACAGAAATTGCTCAAAAGTCGCTGTTTTCAGTTTCTGAAATGCAATCTGGCGGTGGCTATTTGCAGCACATCGAGAAATCAGATAATTATGCCTCTGTTGCTGATATGGCAGATGATGATGATGATTCCAGAGATCCTATAAGTCGTGTGTGTGAATCTTTATGCCCCTTGCGCACTAGAGATGGAGGGTGTAGATGGCCGGATGCTGGTTGTGCTCAATTTGGAAGCCAGTTTGTTGGTTTGAAGGCTAATTTTGATGCATTTGACAGACTTTCTATATTTGACAGCTATTTTGAGTTGCAATAGAAGTTCTAGGTTTGAAATGAAGCCTCAGAAGCAGCCACACCATCGTCCAGTTTATGGCTGCTCTATCGGAATCAAATGAAGTTTTGTAGGTGAAAAGATTTTTGTCATGAGGAATTGGATTTCCAGAAATGAGTTAACAAATATTAGAATAATATTATTAAACTGAAGTGGAGCTGACCCTTGTATTTGAGATGGGTCTTAGGGGGGTGTATATAGTGAAGAGAGAGAGTTGGTGTTTGGTCTGCCTCAATCCCTGGCCGGCCATGTCCAGAGATATAGAGAGAGGAAGAGAAAGAGGAAGGGGAAGAGAAATCCGTTGTTTTTAATATAATTATGTAGCGTTATGTGGGTGAGATGATCTGAATCCTTGCAGCTGAGAAGCTGCCATTCATTGCTCGGATAGCATGTAGCGTCTCTTGTATAGATAGATTCTTGATTTATTAGTGTTAGCTTTATTATTATTATTATTATTATTATTATTATTATTATTATTATTATTATTCTCTTTTTAGATGAATAAATCTCCATTGTAACTGCCATTTTTGAACTCATGGGATGATGTGTAATAAAGTGAGATTCTGGGAAGGATTTGCCATTCAGGAATATAAACTGAGGTCGGGTGATCCTGAACGTTTTCTTTCAAATAATTTTTGAGTATTCATATTTCTTTATATTTTAATTATATACCATTATTTATATTTTAATTATAATAATATAGAGTAATTCTATAATATAATAAAGGCAATGATACTACCAACAAAAAAAAAAAAAAAAACACTTAATAATGATAGTAAAGTAGTTCAGTGATTTGGAACTTGAGTTGCAGCGAGTTTGAATTTAAGTGTTTAAATATTAAGGTGAAGTTGAATTTGTGCATAAAATGTTTTAAGTGCTAGCCTCCAATTTGATTAATTCACATGTCTACTTGTGCAAAATATATTGAATTAAGGTTGTTTTATGAATTTATTCAAAATGTGAGGGTCATGGGTTTGAACCTGAGTTGTAAATCTCAAGAAAATTTTGGTGTATATATGTATAAATAAAAAAAAATAATATATTAATTCTCCTTCTTTTTTTTTTCCATTTTTTTGTTGGGCATAAAGATATAGTATTATTGATGCAACTATTTGATGATGCCATATTTTGTCTCATTTGAAGGAGTCAATGATCTTGCAATAGTATGTAAGTTATTCTCCCTTATTTAAGGTATTTTTTAATTGAAATTTTTTTTCCCTTAGATACTTGAAAATTGAAACAATACTTCTAATAATAGAACAATTCTTCGAAGTAGCAGAACTTTCACGTTTGGCGTTGGAATTGGACATCATCACTATATCCATTATAATTATTTATTTTGTGTAAAATTTGACTAATTATTTCTTGGACCCTTAATTTCGAGAACATTACAAGTAATTGTACCTTGAGACATTAACAACTACCAACGTTCACATGCTTTCATCAAATACCCGTAGGAGCATAGGAACAACATTTTCTTACACAACGTTAAGAGAGAAATAAATCGCCCTTTGTGGAGATGCGTAAGTACAGAGATGCCCTCTGTTGACAAATGATTTTTATCTAACATTAGGCATTGGAGATCTTACATCCGAAGACTAATTATCTACATTTGGAAATCACTGTGTTAATCATATCATCTCAAATAGGTAGTCCCAAGTCCCAACACTTGAGACACCAACATAAAGCCACAAAAGAACCTTCGCATTTGATAAAATCCTTAATATTTTTCAGTGTCTAAAGTCAAAGAACTACATTTTCACTTGTAGATCTCAACTACATTATTACAATTAAACATAACTTTCCCTTTCGTCGAATGCTCAAAAGGCTAATCACAAGCCCGAGGAGGTTCATCATCATCTGACTTCTTCCGTCCCTTCCGTTCATTCCATCTTGTCCATGCCCACCTCAAAATGAAAAACCCCCCAATAGCATAAACCTGTGTTCAGCCAAATGAGAGTGTACCTCAAAAGATAAGAACAAACATATGACCACATTCATTACAAAATCAAGAAAACATCCCAATTCCAGAAAATAAAATTGCAAAAGAAAGCACTGCCCGGAAATATGAAGCATGCAAATAGTAGACATATCCATGCGCGGTCACCAGAAAAAAAACCATCATAATTTGCACAACAATAACAGAAAGGGAGTTTGGTTGATGGAAGCTTTTGAATAGCATAGAATTGTGCTTCAAAAGGATCAAGACAACTAAATAAGCATTACAAAAGCATTTGATTTGTTCCCCAATGTAGATTGAGCTGAAATTCCACATCATAGTTAGGCAATTTACTAGATTTCGCATCCAAAATTTATTATTATTATTATTAACATATATTCATGAAAAATTAACCAAGTTATCATAGCCACAAATTAAGCAGTCACCCATTTGTGACCTACAATACTCCTCCCCCAAAGAAATTAATCTGGCAATAATATACGAAATGGACCAATGAACACCCAAGCACAAGGGTATCAAATTTCCTTCTTTTCCTTGCAACCAAATATTGAACAAAATCTATCTAAGATGTACTAATTGAATCACTTGAACAGGCCTCGCACCATTATTACAAATTGTAGCTAATGCACCTAGAACATTAACTTTTACAAGGAAAATAAGTATTTAGTGTGTCAAAATATAGGATTAATAAAGATCTTCCGCCGCAGACTCAAGATAATCACAAATATAAAATGAAAATCCTAAAATTTTTCATCCTTCAAGGGATAAAGAAAGATGATTCATACATGTACCTACACAGAAACTCAAATACCAAATGAAACCACAAACTCATCTGCCACCATCCACAAAGCAAGACACAACCCCTTAATGCACAAGGTACAAACAATACCTAAAAGATATGACACCATCAAAATTCACAAGTATAAGAAACTCAAAAAAAAATCAAAAGTTTTCAATAACCCGGAAATATTCTTATGATAATAGAATACCTGCCAAAGAAGTACAGGGTTAGTACTCCGTTCAGACTCCTCAGCCTCGGCCTCCAGCTTTAATGGGGCGAAGCTCTGCCTCGGAAACGTCACAACGCCAGGTTTATTACTTTCATTTTCCGGATTCACAGCTGGCTTGATTTTGATGGGCTGCTCGGCTTTAGAAGACGGACTGGCCGGCTCTATCTCAGCGTCATTCTTCTTCTGCGGGAAAGGCAGCTTAATCGCACCAAGTAAGTTTGAAAAGAAAACTATAACGGGGTTCTTTTCTTCCATTTCACTATGTGTCGTGTGTGTTTGAGAATGATAGATTGGTTTTTGGTTTGCGGAGAGGCGAAAAGAACGAAACAATAGACGAGGGGGATGGCGAGGGTAGAGGAGGGCATGGCCTGCGTGGGGGTATTTTATAAAGTGATGACTCAGATTACGATGTCGTTTTTGGCCCGATCAAAATTTCCCACCTCTTTCTTAGTGACATGGAAAATTAATAAATCATAGACAAAATAGATTGAATTTGGGAATCAGTAAACGTGTTTTCTACTGAACTTTAGTTAATGATTCACCAATCGACTAAGTTTGAAAACTTGAAAGCGTGGCTTGAAAAAAGTTTGTGATGATTTTAATTATTTAAAAAGAGGTCATTTGTTCGAGGCCGGCCAAAACTAACCTTGTGTACATGTTTCCTAATGATCGATAATAAAATATCAATAAAAGTGTTATATATATATATATTTGTAAAAAATTATTTTCTAGAGTTGTAATTTTTGAAATAAATATGTAAGTGAAAGAATTGTGATGCTTTGATGTTCATAATTTATATGCTAAATATTAATTTCAAAGATCTATTTGATCTTTTTTTACTATTTGAATAGCATTGTACTTGCATTCACACACACATACATGTATGTATTATATATATGAAATAAAATGCATGCAAATAAAGTGGATTAATTTATGATTTTACTTGATTAGTTTATTGTATACTTCTCTATTTAGAGTTTTGGTATATATGCATTTTGATGACCTTATTGAATAATTAGGGTTTCTGGATTTTTCCAAATTTTTTTCTTGTAATTCAATGCATTCATTCATATTAATTATATTCCAATTACAATAAGGGAAACTTATTTAAAAATTCCCAAACTCATTTTTATTTTAGCATTCAGTTCCCACCCATATGTTTCCTAGTTTGCACTCCTCATGTGAAGTTTTAATTTTGACTTCACTCCTCACCTACTTAAAATGACTAAAATGGTCTTAGTTTAGTGATTTCTTTTTCTTTTTTGTTTTTTTCTTTCCTTTCTTTCCTAAGCCCTATTGACT